>CM062840.1:20936299-21205958 GCA_031772345.1 Himalopsyche anomala
ATTGTATGCAAAATTGAGGGTGGGATATTTTTACTAGGCGGGTAAAGGGGAAGATATAGGCAACAACAATACAAACTAATTACAATATTCATTGCTTGAATGTCAGTGTAAAATTCTATAGGAAATCAAAAGGGGGGAAAGTCGTTTTATTTAATAAAATTATAATAATAATCAAGAATTTAGAAATTAACAAAAATTTCGAATGTTTGATAATGAAAACTTACGCTATGTGAAACGAATCGTAATCTTTAAATATTTATTTTCGAACAAAATTCATGGCAAAATCAATGTCTTATTAAGGCAACAATTGAAGATCTTTTTGTGGGTTACCTTATAATATACTTATTTTTTATCCATGTCCGCTCTCAATGTGGAGCTCTATTAAGAGGCATATAGCCACTTAATAGAGGTGTCTCAACATAGGTTTCTTCTACGAGAACTGTTTGTTACTGAGTCTTGAGTATTTCATATTTCCAATTTAGTATTATGGAATATATATAGACAAAAATTCGTAATATACGCGTGGTACTGAATAAGCTGTCAACAATACAACTTTATTATGTGTTGTGATACTTTATCACTCTAATTTTTTGCATTCTCTATTGTTATGATAGTAACACTTTACCTCGTATCCACAAGACACGTCACTGCATGGTTCTATATTCCTTCGACGTACTTTTCTTTGAATTTGAGTGCAAATTTCTGAGGAAAACATATCAAAAGAATACACAAATAACTTCCCAGAAAGCCGATTTCTCTTGCAAAACCACTACATCATGACAGCATCTCGCAGGAGTTTGTTTTTGTCGCCCGCCTTTGATTCTTTACGAAGCAATAAAATGGCTAATATTTTACCCTTGACAACCCCCTTAAAATAATATATAATGTACAACTTTTCCTGCTGCATGGAAAACTTTATATATATTTACCTAAATACTAATCTTTGATTAATGTATTGAGTCTCTTTTAGGGTGTTCACTGTCGATACTTGTTGGAAAGGTATTATTTTAGCCTTTTAGCTGCCGTAGATAATTAATATTAATAACCTAGCACGCCGGCTATAATTTGCAACTGTTAATATATTGATTATTGACCAGATAACTCGTCTCTGTCGTGTTGAGCAGGAAAATTTTTACGAGATATCTCGTCTGTGGCAGCCATCGTGTTAAGAAAAACACAATTTTCTTTTGTACTTATTTCCACTCTTATTTATCAAGATCAGGACGGGTTTCGCTCATGGCGAACATCATATTCAGCTGATCATCAGTTGAATATGACGTTGATAAATAAATCTACAACTTGATAAATAAAAGTGGAAATAAGTAGGTACAAACGGAATATTGTCATTTTTGTTGTTTGTTAATAATAATCTGATTCCTTTACATTTGTTTGTACTTAAGCCTTTCGAGAACTATACTGACCTTACTGTGAGAAGTGAGTTTTTTTTAACATGATAGTTGTGTGACTTTTTTCCAATGAATATATAAAGCATATATATGCTCACAGACACTATTGTGTTCGGCTAAAAGTACGTCCGTTCTCCTTTACAGAAAAATGGTGCCGACTTACGTGTACGTCCATACTCCTCTAAAGGAAACTGTCAACTTGTTAACTGATGAGAAATAAAATTAAACAGTGAAATTTATACAACAAAAAATGAAATGAAAAGGTGCGGTAAACAATTGGCATTGAAAAGAATTTACCAATTATAGAAGAAATTTTGAATAAGTGACTTAAATAAATATAACACAAATTAAAATTCTTGGCACATCTAACATGTAATTAAAAAAACAATAAATAGTTATTAAGTTAATATGAAGACTAATGGGAATAACAATAGGGTAAAATATCAAGGTATTTCAGTTCTACAGTTTTACTGCAAAACTAATACCTTGATATTTTACCCTATTAAAATGGAGTTCTACCAAGTAAATGCCAAATCAATAAATAAAAAGGGAATAACCATTATCACACCTTTTCATTTCAATTTGTTAAGGACGTAACCCACGCATATCAATTTTTACAGGAGGCGCAAAAAACATATTTTGATAATTTTGGGCCATATGCAAATTATAAATTATACACAAGCCTGAAGTGCACGGAGACTTCTAAACTGCTGTTTAATTGATATAATCTAATATTATTTCAAGAAATTATCCAGGAAAAACATTTATTTCTGTCTTTTTTCTTGATTTAATTTTTTTACAAGGTCACCTTTTTCAAAACTTAAAAGCTTAATTTAGATACTAATTCGGCATTTGAAGCTTGCATTCTTTTGATACAACGTGTATCAAGTTGTATACATTGTGATTATCGCAAAAAAGCTGTTTTGAAAAATTGATATGTATCACTGTTTAATTTAATTTCTTGTCAGTTGACAATGCTCGCCATGAGCGAAACCTCGTTACATGGCGAAAAACAGCACTGGTTGTACATAATAATTAATACGGTATTCCGAAATGAAAACTATCCACAGCTCCGAGCTACACAATAATTAATCGTTACAATTCCCGTTGATGAAAATTCGCAATTCCAGCCCCATGAATGAATGAATAATGACAAAATTAGTTACCTGTTACCATGCATTCACTAATTCCACAACAAAAGGTTGAATAGTTAACTCTGCCAGTAATGCGCCCAGCCTACTGCAAAAGAGTAATAACAATAATTATACGCAGCACATCACAACGCATAGCACTGAATAGAGCCTTTCACCACGAGACGTAAAAGCAATCAGGGTCGGACTTTCCCATACTCACCCTGCGGGCCCTCCAATCAATCTGTGTCGAAGGGATGTGGAATCGTTTGGGTGCCAGAGGCGGTACAAACGATTTTGCAATACTACAGTTTATGTGTGATGTAAATATCAAACTGTTTCAACCAGGGCTGTGGAGTCGGAGTCGGAGTCGCGGAGTCGCGGTGTTTTGGCCGGAGTCGGAGTCGTGAAAAACGGGCGACTCCGACTACTTTTAAAAAAAAAATGCAAATTAAAAAAAAAAAAATTACTCACGAAATTTATGAAAATTGAGTTACGTAATAATTATTGTGATATAGCTTAATAATATTAAACGTGTAGGTGTCATGAGTCACGCCGAGCCAGTGAGTCACCAAGATCCACTGCATATGAGTCCGCGCAAAAGTTGTTGTTTCTTTCTTTCTCATGTCGAAAAAGTAGATTCGATATATTTTTTTTGTTACTTGAAGTGCATACATTTATATGCACGCATTTTTTAGTCAAGTCATAGTCGGACTCGGAGTCAAATTCGGAGTCGGAGTCGGAGTCGTGTTTTTTTTAACGACTCCACAGCCCTGGTTTCAACCATCAAAGAGAGAATATTTTTTTTAATACTTTTGACACCTTCCTGGCTTCCAATCTAGAGCATATCGACTGTGGAAAAAAAAAAGTAACCCACACATATCAAATATTACAGGAGGCGCTAAAAACGTGATTTGGTGATTTTAGGCCCTATGCACATTATGAATTATACACAACCTTGAAGTGTACGGAAACTTCTAAGCTGGTGTTTAATTGATATAATCTAATATTATTTCAAGAAATTGTCTAGGAAAAACCTTTATTTCAGTCTTTTTTCTTGACTAAATTTTTTTACAAGGTCATCTTTTTCAAACATAAAAGCTAAATTTAGATACTAAGTTGGCATTTGCAGCTTGCATCCTTTTAATAGAACGTATATCAAGTTTGATACATTGTGATTATCGAAAAAAAACCTGTTTTGAAAAAACTGTGGGATACGTCCTTCTTCCTTTCCACAGTCGATATGGACTCTTAACCAATGTTCTCAGCAGTCTAACGTCCAGGGTTGGCGAGCACTCCAAAATCACTTTTAAATCTTAAACGACTTTTTTTGGCCAACATTATAAAAAAATGAACATGTACATAAAATATTTAGAGTATAACCTACTATCAGAACAAGAAATTGATTAAGATGAAGTATGTAGTACATTATGGATTAGTTGTAATAAACTTTGTGAAATACTATTAATTTACAAAAAAATGCTTATAGCTTTATTAGCAAATGATTATTTGTTTCATTCTGTCTATTTTGTTGTGAGTTGTCCTTGATTTTATTTTATGAAATATAATGAATTATATTATTTTTAAAACACATAAGTTTAAATTATTTAATTACGCAAAGTATTTTTCTATATATCAAATGTGGCAGTTCGATGTCAGTAAAAATATTGAAATTATGCCACGCATTTGTTGCATTGGCCTGCTCTGACTTTGAATTTTCCGGGCAGCTAAACTCTTGCCTTAAAGGGAACATTGCTCCCAATGAAGCTTATCTCAACAGAAGTAGTTTTAAGGGCTCATAGTAGGTTTGATTATGTCTGGTAGTATTAGTGTTCAAAGGTATGTGATTTTATATATTTATATAATTAAAATTGCATAAAATTGACAAATTATAAATTTAAGATTTTCAAAATGAAGAAAAAAAAACAACTTAATATTAAAAGCAGTAGAAAAACATTGACAAGGAAGTCAACTGAGTAAGCTCTGGCGAACTCTACTACAATACATAAAAAAGTAGCATTCGTCGGAACTCACCCACGATATCATTATTAAGGGAATATCACTCATCCAATCCTAAAAACAAGACGTAGCTGGAGCGATTAGCTAAACCACTAGTCATGTCTTAACCTTATCTTAGCATTCTTACTCTCTCCAAAATAGAGTAGTTGAGCGAGAGCGATTTGATTACCACTAGTCCTGTCCTATCGTTATCCTTTCTATCCCTACTCTCTTCGGAAAAGAAGTGAGGTTAAGCAATTTGGTAACAAGCGAACTCGTAGAAAAACTTCTGTTGAGACACTTCTATTCAGAGGCCATATTCTCCACATTGGGAGCGGACAAGGAAAAAAGCATCGTAGAAGTGATTAATAAATTGTTTAATAATAATTACGGTATGCAATAGTTTTTTCGCGAAATAAAATTAAAAAGAAAAATTCCAACATTCATATATTACGAACAGCAAAAAAAACTTTGAAATTCTTATTAACAATGACGAAACGAATTTTACGAAATACAACTTATGATACAGTTAATTGTTTAAAATATATTTTAATTGATTATAACGAGAGAAAAGAAAATGCACAAAGCTAACGAAAGAGAATTCAATATGTTTATGCAGCCACCGTGATTATTAATAATTTAAGCCAATCCAGTGGTAAAACCTTCATTTAAATTTAACAATTAATTGAGAGTAACGTTTTTATTAATAATTCTAATGCTCGGTTCGCAAGCCGCCACTGACCGCGCCGACAAAGGCGACACGTAATTAATGATGGCGAATCACAGTGGAGCAGGGTGGATATTAATTATTCAGCGTTGGGGTCGCATTGAAATCAATGTATAGTGTCAGCTGAAAGTATTACATTCTGCGGACAGTTTCGCTTCCCTATCACTTCCCGCATAATTACACTATTCAGTTTAAATCTATGTGCATTTTTCAGTCAATATATACCTACTGGATATGAGAAAATTTTCATTTACACTTAACAATAATTAATTTATAGACAACACTGGCAAATTGTCAAACTATTTTCTTGGGTCGAAAATAGCACTGGGAATAAAGTCACAAAAAATATCAATCAATTTAAAAAGACACATTAAATATTGTGTTAAAGATACGTTTGTTTTTATTTCAGCGGACTACTTATAATATTTCATGTTGCTCACCAACCTATTTCAGTTGCTGGTTGCTGCTTTTGAGGTTCACATGGTCCATCGGGATTGGACTTAATCAAAAAAGATGCGAGCTTTACCGTAATAGAAAGAGGGATTAGGTCTTTGGCAAAGTAACAACCCCTTACTAAACAACTTCAATCGACAAAATATTATTCATAGTAAAATATTTACCATAAACAAAAATAGAGTTTATTATTTCTCTCTGGACTTGATGTTTCATTTGAATTTATTTTAAGTTAGGTAGAGATTTGCATTTTACATGATTTCATTTAATAAAATATTCATGAATAACAGGGAAAGCCCTGAACACAATAATGATTTAAATTATTAATTCTTGGATTACATTAGAAGGGATAGTTTTCCCGGTAATATATTTTGAGGCAGAGGACGCCATGACGATATAATTAGAAAAGTTATTTAAAAGCCGAGATGACATAATAATCATAAGCTTGTTGTATATTTATATTATATCTGGCACCTTAGCCGAGTGGTCGAAACTTTTTTGCATTCTTCCTTTTCGGTTGTGTATTCATGGGTCCAAAGTAGGGATTCCAACTCGGATATCCGGATATCCGATATCCGGATATATCCGACCCTTTTAAACTATTCGATATCCGGATATTTGGGAAAATATCCGGATAATATTCGTTATAATTTTAAATGAAATATTTTACAAAATCGTCGAAAGATGATATGAATACTGGGGTATTTACTACCTGGGAGAAACGATTACTTAGGAGTAGTGTTTTTTTTTACCTTCCCCAAACTCTGGTATTATGAAAATCTTATCTTGTTATCTTAATACTTAAAAGTTCGACGAATCCGCTCGGACTCAAGGCAAAAAAAACCTTTAATTCCGAAATTTCATTCATTGAAGAAATGCCGTTACAGTAATCTAATGCAGCTGCAAATTTTCAATATTTTAATATGATGGAATAGTATTGAAATGTGTATTTTCTCTATCTAAGGCATTACAGAAGTGGGAAAGGATTTAGTCAGGATCAGTTGATCATGAAACTTTGATCGTGAAACATCTTCATTTGCGTGCAAGTTCTACAATTCATCACTGAAAACCAAGCAATCGAGACTGTCTACATATTAACAAAAGCAGCCTGTAATTCTTTGTTTATTAAAATATGTTAAAAAATATTTTGTTTAAAATTTTAATAATTTTGTATAAAATTTTAGCCGTGTCAAGACGCTCGGAGTATGGACTCATTTTATGAGAAAAGATAATAATTTGCAGTCAGCGTTGTTTAATAAATAAATGTGGGAAAACTATTGGATGCAAAGGATCTTCAACGACTCCTATGATAAATCATCTAAAATCTCATAATATTAGTGTTGTTTAAAACACTTCTAATAATAAAACCAACATCAACAGCAAAGGAACGAGTATTTTCAACAGCAGGATAAATTAAAACTAAATTAAAATCAAATTTAAAATATGGTACATTTAATGCTCTCTTATTTTTAATATATGAAAAATGACTTGTATTACGAATGAACTCGTTTTTAATGTATTATTTTAGTACATAAATTTAAATATGTAGTAATGTTTTGTTATGTTCATACTTACTGAAACTATCCGGATATCCGGATATATCCGGATAGTTTCAATTTTACTATTCGATATCCGGATAGTTGAAAATGACGAATAGTTGGAATCCCTAGTCCAAAGCTACTATCAGAAAATTTCAACATATCACTACCCTAAAGTAACAGTGGGATAAGTCGAAAATACTTGTTTCGAGATAATTGAACATTAAGGTTTGTGTTATACTTTTTAAATAGTGATTTATGGTTTTATTTAGCTTCTTTTACCCTTTATAATATAAGATAATTGTAATTTTTTTATATTATTTATTATCTGTATCTAATTATTTTACTAATCTCGCTGAAGCTTTGAAGTTACAAGGCAATTATCTTTAACTTTTCCTGTTCTAAGCTCAAGAAATGCGACCCCAATACCCACATTTTCTTAAATATCTATTTTAATATGGGTGATACAATGTTTATAATTAAGGTATTTTTATATCATAGTTTTTTGGACCTTTTGTAGAAGAAAAAAAAATATTCGATCACTCGTTCCGTCTCTGTTAGACAGAAAAGAAAAAATTCAACTAATTAAAAAAGATCCTCGAAGTAGAACAAAAAACGGATTGATGTGTGCGAAGCCAAAGATAATAAATTATGTATCCTCGAATACTATTCTCAAAAAAACACAATATCTTACTTACATCGATGCCTCATTTTATATAAATACGCGATAACGAGATAAGCGCGCGATAGCGGTCGCTCGTAAAATAGCATGTGCAATGATTGGTGAGCTAAATCTCGTCAGTTTCGATTTCATATGTGTGCTGGGATGACGTCTTTTTTACGCGCAACTTAAAATATGATTGTTTATTAAAAAAACACATTTTTTATAAAAAATGTATGAGAGAAATATTTTAAAGCCCTTAGACTATTTTTTTTTTGAAATTCATAAGAATAAGGCCAATAATGAGGAAACCACTGGGGTCCCTAAACGACCCCCATCGGAACGGAGCCGCGAGATTTTTCTAGTCTCCGAGCCGCGAGTGTTAATTGTAAATATAATATTTTTCTTTTAAATGAGGCATTTTCATTTTTAATAAAATATTTCAGTGTTTCATTATAATGGTTTACTTTTCAGCAATCGATCGCATACGGAGCATATGGCTTCCTAATGGAGGTATCTCAACAGAAGTTTTTCTACAATAACTGTTTGTTACTCAATAGGTCATCCTCTCTTTTCGAGAGAGAATCTGGTGTTTAGTAAGGTTTAACAAGAAAAAGTAAAAAAAAAAATAGTTTTAAATCGTATGTATTTTTCATCTTTATCCGCGCACTAAGAAATTGTGTGTACATTAGTCAACAAAATTTCCACTTCTCACAAGTACATAAAATGAATTCTACGTAAATAAAATCTAAGAAACATTCCCAACAAGAAGCTAATTTAAAATTGAATTTCGCGTAAGTTCAAGATGTGGGTCAAAAAGTTTACACGACGTTTTTATTGCAGCCGAAAAATGTTGGAAACAACTTTATCCAACGATCGAAACTTTCCTACGGCAGTGCCATCTATATTTGTTTTAAACATTTACATAATTCGATAAGAAACTTTGTAAGTGCATCGCTAGGTAGCGCTAAAAACTTTCAAACAAAAAAAAATGGTCGTCTGCATTTTTAACTTCAAAATAAAACACCACGATAAGAGTTTTACTTTTAATGTACTTGTAATACTTTTTAAATCTATATTATAATATAATATATATATACTACCATGCTCATGGCCGAGTGGTCATGGTTGGTTTTGTTAACGATGATCACTGTCTCAAATCCATCCCAGTGTTGATAAATTGATTTGCTTAATCGAATTGTGTATTTCCATTTGATGGCATGGACAGTGACGTTCCTAGGCTATGTGCCGCCCCTAGGCATAGTTTAAAATAGCGCCCTTACTATTGCCATCGGTAAAAGTCATATTCAAAGAAGATTATCGCTTTAAAGATAAGTATTGTTTACCCATCGGTCAAAATATTATTACCATTGATATGATATTTTTCGACATTTTTGTGATTATTTGCCGCTCTCTTGGACTTGCCGCCCCTAGGCAACTGCCTACTCGCCTATGCCCACGGAACGTCACTGGGCATTAGAGGTCTGCACGGGCCAAAATTTCACAAAACTACCCGGTCCGAGCCCGAAAAACTCACGCCCGACCCGGCCCGGGCCCGAGTCTAATACCGCACTTGTTACCCGAACCCGACCCGAAGCCCGAAACTCCTTATTTTAGCTCACCGAGGAATTTAAAATCCTCGGTTTGCTATACTTTTTCCCAGATTATCTCCGAAAGTCCTTTTTTTTTTTAGCTCACCGAGAAATTTGAAATCCTCGATTTACTATACTTTTCCCAGATTATCTCCGAAAGTCCTTTTTTTTTGTTAGCTCACCGAGGAATTTGAAATCCTCGATTTGCTATATTTTTCCCCAAATTATATCCCAAATTCCAAAGCCCGGCCCGGCCCGAGCCCGACTCTCAATTGCGCTTACCCGCCCGAGCCCGGCCCACGGGCCGGGTCGGGTAAGAGCCGGCGGGCCCGTGCAGACCTCTACTGGACATGGATGTCTCTTATGGTCAAAGATTGATGTTAATCACTGATCAATCATTATAATTTTAGACCAACTATGTAGGTGCCGAAACTAAATTCTTGTCAAACTATTTTTTTTAAATTTATGTCCGTTCTCATTGTGGGGGGTGTGGTTTCTTAATGGAGGTATCTCAAGAAAGTTTTTTTACGAGAACTGCTTGTTAGTCCAACTCAACCAGTCATATGCTCTACGTTAGGAGCGGAAATGGATATATGTATATAAAAAATGTCAAAATTTGTTAGGATACAATTTTTTTGTCATTATTTTAAAAAATGGGACAGTTTGCTTGAAAGGGGGCGCGGCGCACTCATAACCGTTGCTTAGGACGCCAAATAACCTCGAACCGACACTGCTCTTTTCTAAGAACAATGAGAATTGCTTTGAGATTAAGCGAGCCCTTCGTTAAGGTATCGGCTCCCCACCGCTGAGACGAATAATATAATTATAAAAAAAAACTTAACATCTACTCTGTAATGTAACCTACTTATTTACTAAAAGTTAGGTTCTAAATAAATTAAGTGGTTCTTAAAATTTTGTAAAAAATATATTTCTTTTATTCCTTAACGACAGATCTTACTATGTATCTCGTAAACTTACTGAATTCGTTTCTACGGTCTTAATGAATTGTTTCGAGATTTGTTTGCGAAGTGTTAATAGATTGTTTTCAAATTAACACTTAGCACTCGAAAACTGAAATGCCTATCGGAACGCTGAGCAGATAAAACTTAGTATTACTTACTTCCCATTAGGACAAAGTTTCGTTGCAGGACTCTTCGTTCGATCAGTTAAGAGATTGGAAAATTTTGCAGCGATATAAATGAACAAAGACTTGCAATGAATTTCTCACACACTTTAGAAACAAAAACAATAATGTTAATGACTTTATTTTAGTGTATCTTAACAATGACATATCAGAACAATCCAAAATAATAAAAAAAGAGTCAAATCAAATGTGGGTTCGAATAGATTTAGTATGCTGACATCTTGAAGAAACCTGATCATTTTCAATAATCTTTGTAGAATAAATTCCTTTTAGGGTTTTCACAGGCAATACTTGGTATTGCCTGTGAAAGGCATTGTATTAATAAAAACACAATATCCCTTTGTCCTTTATTCCACTTTATCTAAAAGGTCAGGACCGGTTTCACTCATTGCGAGCATTGTCAACTGATCGATTTTTCAACCGAGCGAAACCGGTCCTGACCTTTTAAATAAAGTGGAATAAAGTACAAAGAAATATTGTGTTTTTATTAATAGAATAAAATGCCATGCAATGTATTGTATTATACCATTTAGTGCTAAATTGCGTCCTCATACTTCCAAGTATTGTGTATGCCTATGCAGGGGTATCAATCTATAATAAAAAAAACGGGCAATATGCATGTGTTTTTCTGTATATCTATCTATCAAGACTATCTACGTTTTACAAGAACTTGTCCCAAACGTCCAGGGTCGGCGCCACCATACAGGCAGCCGCCTAGGGCGCAAACCATTAGGGGCTAGAGACGAGAGCTTTTTTTCGATAAAAAAAATATTTTTTAAGCCATATTTAAGTCACGGATAACTTTTATTCCTAACAAAATTAAAAAAAAAAAAAACGCAAAGTCGTATAGAAACCTCACATGACTATATGGTAATAACTCATCCTTTTATTACCGTGTAATATTGTGTACGGACAGTAGTAAAGACGAGCGTGACCGTATGGTGACGCAAACATTCGGGGTTGAAATATAGCTAACCGTGAAATTTTTAAAAATATTTAACAATTTGACCTCTTTAGATCAACATACTTTCAATACAAATATATTAGCAAAATAACTGTAAGTAATTGGATGTTTTGTTAAAAAAAAATTAAAACAGTTTCAAAAATTATCAATAAAATGCTGCTGATGACTAACTGAAGTATGTACCCTTCTTAACCAAATATGAGTGAAAGCAACGATATTCAGGTAGAAAAATGATGAATAGTGGGATCAATAGACAACGGTGTTTACTGTGACCATGTGGTCACGCTCGTCCTTGGAGGGTTAATTAAAATGTTGACCAGGCATCCGCACACAATAATATGTAATTGCAAAACTAAGTAAAGATCGATGTACGTAAATAGTCATTTGTTTTCCAACCCACGTTCAATCTCAAAATCATGCTTCTATTTTTCATCTGTCAGAATTGAATTTGTTATTAAGTTCCAGATTTGAATTTTGACATAGACAATAATATTATGCTTCAACAGTTTATAAAAAATAAAAATAAAACCATGTCCGCTCCTAATGTGGAGCATATGGACTCCTAATGGAGTTTATCTCAAAAGAAGTGTTTCTACGAGAACTGCTTGTTACTCAGTTGCTCAACCTCTCTTTTTCCAAAGAGAGTAGGAATAGAAGGAAAGAGCTAGGACAGGACTAGTGGTTAGCTAATCGGTCTCGATACGCCCCGTTCATAGGATAGGATGGGTGGGAGGGGAGAATTCAAGACATCACATACATCCATGCCTTCGAACAGAAATTCATAAATCAATTTATAAAACTGTCCGTACTGGGATTCGAACTCGTGACCTCCGTAACCGAAGCCAGCGACGTTGACCACTCGACCACACAGGCGAATTCCATGGAAAATAAAGTATTGTTTTTAAATGAAATATGTTTTAGCGTACTGAATAAAGAATTAGTTTGAATAATAAATAGCTAGTTATTATTATATAATACATAAAATAAATTTATAAAGACAAGGTTACATTACTTTGTACCAATTATAAAACCAATTTAGCACTGTCTATGGATTTTGGAATAATTAATCAAAATACAAAAGAATATTATATCTTTTGATTATAATATATTATCTTTAAAAGCTTTTCTGTACAACTTTCTTGACATGTCCATATAAATTAAGCGAAATAAATCATAGATATGTTAATAATTATACTATCATCCAATTCCCAAAAACATCTCTAGACATATTTAACAAATATCTTATTGACTGAGATAGATTGCCATCACTCGTAAAAAATAATGAGGCTTTTTTTTTGTTATATTTGCCAAACTGTTTGTTGAAGATTATTGATAACATTTTTGAATTGTTGAATTATGCAACATAATTTATCATTAATATAATAGCTTGTTACTTTGAAAAAGATTGTAACTAAGGAATGAAATTCTGATCTATTTTTAACCTATTCTAGCCTATTCCGGCTACGTGGTCAAGTGGTCAACGTCGCTGGCTTAGAACACGAAGGTCACGAGCTAGAATCCCAGCACGTATTGATTTTAAACATCAATTTATTTATTTCTGTTCGAAACCATGAATGTATGCGATGTCTTGGATTCCCTGCTCCCTCACATCATATCTTAAAATACGGGGTGTAACGAAAGCGATTAGCTAACCACTAGTGTTGTACAAGCCGTATCCTTCTATCTTCCATCCCTACTATCTTTAAAAAAAAGGTTTGAACAACTGTGTAATAAGTATATCCGTACAAATTTTTCTGTTGAGATAAACTCTATAATATACTAATGATCTGAAAATATTGTTTTCTATTAAATTAACAAGGGGCTCGCCGGCCTTCGTCAAATTTAACAAGGGGTTCGCGCGATCCCCTCCGAGCTCTCCCACCCCCCCCTGCCTGGTTGTAATGTTCACAGATTTCAGATATCTGTGACGTTTTAAACTCCCTCCCATGGCCTATCTGAACCTAAAAATGAGACAACGGAAACGATAAGCCATTTTGACTCCAATATAACTTAAGAATATATAATATGCAAAGAATTATACCAAAATCACCATAGTTTATTTAAACTAAATGTTATATGTAATATTTTATATGATATAATTATAAGCAGAAGCGTGTTACCATATCGACTGTGAAAAGGAAAAAGGACGTAACCCACACATATCAAATTTTACAGGAGGCGCTAAAAACGTGTTTTGATGATTTTGTGACATATGCAAATTATGAATTATACACAACCTTGAAGTGCACGGATACTTCTAAACTGGTGTTTAATTGACATTACCTAATATTAATTAAAGAAATTGTCTCAGAAAAACCTTTATTTCCTTGTTTTTTCTTAGTTTTATTTTTTTACAAGATCATCTTTTTCAAACTTAAAAGCTAAATTTTGATACTTATTCGGCATTTTCAGTTTCTATCCTTTTGATAGAATGTGTGTCAAATTGTATACATTGTGATTATCGAAAAAAAGCTGTTTTGAAAAAACTGTGGGTTACGTACTCTTCCGATATCAAATATTTAACAATGACAGTTGACCATAAAATCCACCCAGTAACTTTTGAATCAATGGAGAACAGAAAAGACAATTTTGAAAATTTATTCTCAAGCCCGCCATTTAAATTACTCTCGCTCGATCCGTTTTGATGAGATAAAACGCAATAATCATTATTCTCGTAACTTCCGAAAATGATTCCCCCATTACTTGGAAACCTGCCCCTCCACTCCATAGAACAAGTTAATGTAATCCCAACTGAGAACTCGTTAGCACTTATTTTTCCATCTCGCCGTCTTATTTTCTCCGCTGTCTTTTCTATTCCCGGCGCTTATTTTACCCTTTTCTAATTTAGGGCATGTACTTCCTTGTCTGAAAACAACGAGACAAATTTGCTGGGACTGAAATCAATTAACCTGTTTTTTTCTTCTTCGTCTTCTCCTTGAATAGGTCCTCGTAGGGCAGGGGCGGATTTTTTAAATCAAGCTAAAAACTAAATGGTGACAGGTGAAATTGTCATGGGTAAAAACATAGTTTTAAGTTCATGGAGGTACATATAACAGGTGATTTTAACATTATAATTTCATTAGTAGATATACCTAACCAGTGGTGAAGTGGTAAATAAATAGGTACCAGGTTTCATATGGACTCCAAATGATGGATCCATATTCAAGCTTACTTAAGACCAAAGAAACATATAGCGTGCAAAACACAGTTGGTTTTTCAAATGGTTTGCTTTGTCTAACAATAAACCCAAGAAGTTTGCTTGTGTTTGCATAATAAATGTGTCAGAAATTGCAGTTATGTACTGATTTGATCTGAGAATATTGTTTTCTCTTAAATTAAGAAGGGGCTCGCCGGCTGTGGTAAAATCTAACAATGGGCTCGCACGAGCTCCTCCGAGCCCCTTCCAGCCCACCCCTGCTTTAAACGGAAATTCAGGTATAGATTGGATTTTGAGGAATGACAGTACATATACATATAATATGTAAGTAATCGAGAAATGCATTTATATTTATTTAATATTTTAGTAGCATATTTTGCCTTACACTTAATCCGGCACTGCTAGCCCCAGAGCAGGACCAACTTAAGCAAAATTAAAAACGACAAAAACTTTTACAAAATTGTCTGCTTTCGTAATTTAAAGTTATTAACTGCGCAGAAGGGAATTTATTTTTTCTCATTTAAAAATACAACCTCCGCGATTTTCCTTAATGTTTCGTCAATACAGACTTAATTTGTTAAATGTTTTGTGTAAATTTTCTTTGTTTCAACAGGCCATTGTGTTCGAAGTCTATGAATAATTGATTTAATTTACATGAAAACACGATTAAATGACGTGAAATATAAAATTGTATTATATGAAAACTGTTTACTGAAGCTGGCTAATAAAAAAACTACTGTTTTAAAAATTATTATTCATGGGTGGGCTGGAGAAGGCTCGGAAGGGCTCGCGCGAGCCCCTTGTTAAATTAAAAAATATTCTCAGATCAACAGTAATTGCTGAAGCGGGCTAAGAGAAAAAACTAGGAGGTAGCTTGGAGGGGCTCACGCGAGCCCGTTGTTAGTTTTTACTAAGGCCGGCGAGCCCTTTGTTAAAGTAAAAAATATTCTCAGATCAACAGTAATTGCTGAAGCGTGCTAATAAAAAAAAACTAGCAGGGGGCTAGGAGGGGCTCGCGCGAGTCCTTTGTTAATTTTTACTAAGACCAGCGAGCCCTTTGTTAAAGTAAAAAATATTCTCAGATCAACAGTAATTGCTGTAGATGGTTTACATGTATGTATTATGAAACAAAAGACTTGCATTTGAAAATTTTTCACAAAATCCTTTGAATACTAAAAAAGAAATGAGGTTTTTTTTAATCTAAGGTAGTATATTTTTACATAAAAAAGCATATTAAGTAACATTCAACTGATTTTATAATTTGCGAATAGTCCTATAACAGTGATAAAAAAATCTATCCTTAGACTGAAACACCGCGAATATCTCTCAGGTTAACCGAGCCCCTTGTTAACATTTTGGCAGCCCACCGCTGGTGTTATTCCATAAATAGGGTGACCTAACATGTATTAAATATGATGATCAGGTTTCCACACACTATAATGACTGCAAAAATATCTAAACATCGATACAAACCACTAAATATGTATTAGTCATTCAACCAACAACCGATGTCAAAATCATTTTTCAATTTCTCATCTGTCAGAATTGAATTTGTTATTTCGTTCCATGTTTGAATTCTGACATAGACAATATTTGTATGCTTTAACAGTTTATAAAAATATTCCATGGAAAGGAAAAACTGTTTTTTAATGTAAAATATATACGAGTCTGCATAATTCCATTAGCATATACGTCATAAATTTTTCTTTCAATGTATAGAGGTCAAAGGAGTCGCGTCGAAATAAAAATGATAATTATTTATAAACAGTGTGTACGTAAATAAATTAAGGACACTGAATTAATTCCCTGGCAACACTACACAGAGGCGTTCGTGTGTATTTTTTTTATTGAGAAATGTCTGGTCTAAAAAATGTTTTATTATCAATCTCATCAACTAATTATAATTCAAGTTGTCTATTCATTATTTTCAAGTAACTGGCGATCAGTTTAACTTTGATCTAAGAAACAATTTTTAACGTTTACTTTCTTTGTAGAGATAAATACAAAATTAAGTAAATGTTTAACAAAAATCACTAAATGATAAAAGAAGTAGACTGGAGTCTTAAATAAGTAATGTTATTTGACAAGAAGTTTTTCATGGCTTGGTCTTTCCATATCACCGTTGTTTTGCAATAATATGCAGGCATACAAAAGAAGACGTGGAACGATTACCTTCCGTTTATTTAGTATATTGCCGTAACTAAAAAAGAGAGACTGAGTGATTAAATTGCAACTGGTCCTCGTTCAAAATAACTGTTGGTGAAATGGTCCGTCAAGAATTTTGACGACGAACCAAACGTATCGTGTTCATTTGATAAAATTTTAAAACTTTAACAAAATAGCTTTATTTACATACTATCTATAATTTGAGTCACACTACATTTTTTTTTATCCAGTATACTCTTAGTCAACTTAAGAGCCTCTCAAAAAATACAATGTATGGTGAAATTGAGGGTATACGAGCTATAATTATAATCACATGCAGGATCATTTAAAACATTTACAAAAAATAAATTAGTTATTGAGTATCCCACCACCACCCGTTATGTGTATGCTGCTGCATTTTCACGGCTGCCTTCCATAACACAATTCGTTTAAGAAAAGAAAAGAATTTACTCCTCATATTGTTGGCCCGATACAGAGCTGCAAGGGACCTATCTTTTAACCATGCACTGTAGTGCTTAAAAGATAAAGATAGAAAGAAAAAAGAGAATTTGACTTGCTCAGTCAGTCATTTTTACAAAAAATAAGAAATAAATTGTAGATGCGAAATTTTCGGTGACATTACGGGACTTGTATGTTGATCTCGTGACAGACCAGGAAAAGTCAATAAAGGATGCCTCGCTCTTGGGTCGTTAAGTTAAAAAATAAAATCCACCAATCAAAATCATTACCAACATCAATAAACATTTGCACCCCCCGTGTGCGATCGCCACTGGTCATATCCGGAAAATGACTGGGGGAAAGTTTTCATATTTATTGCTGTTGTTGCGTTGTTCACTTCATACCGGTTGAGTCCCGGGAATTACCTCTCATACATTACGTTGTTAAATGGTCGCTCAGTATTCGCGGAAGGAAGGATACCTTTTCCACCAAAAAAGCGACACAATTATGTCGTTTAATAAATTTCAGAGATGGCGTTGTTAATCATTGATGACGTTACGTAAATGCTACTATGGTGAGCGAACACTATGGCGAAGTGTGGTCAAACGGTCAACTTGTCAATAAATATAATATATTTTTATTCTTAATACAGTTTTACCCTATTGCAAGTGTTGTCCGGCTGATCAATACATTGCCTAGAGCAGGGCTTCCCAAATTATGTTCCGTGGGACCTTAATATGTGTTCTGCTAATATAAGAAACGGTAATATATTCGGAAACACATTTAAACATCTTCATCACTTTTAGGGTGTTCACTGTCAATACTTGGTGGAAAGGCATTATAATAAAAACCCGTTACTTTATCCATTGCATTAGCCCTTGTTAACTATTCTTTTATATAAATTTTAAAAATATATATATATTTCTCTTGCTAGAATTTATATGGTCTTTGAAAAGTTTCTTTTTCAGAATTTTCCTGGCTGTCGATTTTGTTTAAGTATGTACACACACCGATTACTTGGAAGCGGGGAAAAACAGAAAACTATCATTAAGCCTATTCACTTCATTAATGTAGCATTTTATCACTTTTTTTTAAAATTTCCCAAATTTAAATTATGTTTGTTATTACTTTCAATCGCCATTCTAAATTTATTAATCTGGGATGACTTTTTAATGATATGTTATATGTGTTAAATATTTTAATTTTGTGTTATTTTAAAATCACTTTTAATGTAATTGGTAATTTCTTTTCAATGCCAATTGTTGTGTACAACTTTTCATTTTTGTATAAATAGCATTGTTAAATTATATTTCTTATCAGTTGATAATGCTCGCAATGAGCGAAACCGGTCGTGACCTATTAAATAAAGTGGAATGAAGTACAAAGGAATATTGTGTTTTTATTAATATAAAAATCTTTAGTCCAGTATCAGTTCCCGGGACTGCATACCCTAGTTTGCACGAGGGCCCCAAATTTCTAGCTACGTCACTGCCTGGCTTAAAAATTGAAATGGTTACTTCTTGAAATCTTATCTTATACTTTAAGCCTTAGGTTTGATTATATAAAATGGAGTAGGTTTCAATTTGATAATACAATGCGGTAATATGAGAAGAATAGATATTTTTTTTCATGTATAATTTTGAATGGTATTTGAAAATGTTATTCATATCCAACACAAATCAGAATCATGCAGTGCATGTGGGCCCAGCGAAAAGAGAGGGCCCGAATATCTACACACAGTAAAACCACCATTTACACTAAATTCGGGACTGTGTAATTTGGGGAGTAAATCTCATACAAAATTAGGGATTTTGTTTTTTCTGCGAAAAATGCAAAACTTAGATTTCCAAAAAAATCCTAAAAATTCCAAAGATTAGTTTTGCAAAAATAAAATATGGACGAAATATTTAGTGATAAAATGCAAAGAGTGCGCAAAATCCAGCACACAGACAGTCGCCGGCTATGCGTGTATAGCCTTGCACGTGTTGAATACACATACGTTAGCCAACATTTGACTGTATTCACCGCACAGACGGCCGTCTCGTAACAACGACAATGGAATGCGACCGTTCAATTAGGGGAGTTGCGGTGAATATTTCAAGCCAGCGCGTAATTCGGAGTAGTGTAATTGGGGATTCCACTGTACTTAATATAACACATTGTGTGACGTTTGTATGACGGGCCCCAAATTTTTAGCCTCGCCACTGTACGTACCACTTGTCTTTTTATAACGAGCAATCATAACAAAATTTGATCAATTCCGCTTTTGACTGACATACTCCTCCATGTTTTAACATTCAATGAAGACTAGTTAACCTTTATACCTCGCCCTACGCAATTGTCACGTTCAAGTTTGCGTAACTACTCAGATGTGACTTGAGTAAAAGATTAGGGTCAAAATAATTGAACTGTGGTATCAATTTTGTGCACCTTCTTACAGTATCGCTTTATGGCCGAGATGGTCGAGAACTGGGTGGCCTTGGACGTAATAGATACACACGTTGACCATTAAAACTTTAGAGATAATAATAAAGATATTGCGTGCAATGCAATGTATATGGCAAGCATGGCGAACCTATAGCACGCGTGCCCGAGATGGCACGTTTTAGATTTTGGATGGCACGCGAACGATTTCCAAGTTCAAAATTTTGATTAAATATTCCGTGAATTATTAATTTTCAAATGTTTCCAAGATAAGTGATAATCGTTTAAAAAAATCACTTTTTATTTTATCTATTTTGTTATTTTTCTTTATTGCTTTTGCACGTCACACAATCGAGAAAAAATATTTGAAGATTGTTGGCACGCAGACCCAAAAAGGTTCGCCGTCCCTGGTATAGGAATACAATACTTGAAATAAATACTTACCAAATAAAAATAAAATATATATACAATCGTACTACCAACCTGACAGTTAGTTGGTAAACAACAAAACTGACAGAAACAACTTTGGTATACAAAGAAATCGGATCCTATGGCGCAGCGGTTAGCGTTGTGGGCTTCCGTGCCGGACTTCACGGGTTCGAGTCCCAGTATTTTCACAGCATTCTTTCGATCATCGAAATCGATTTATCAATTACTGTTCAAAGTCATGGGTGTTTGTGATGTCTAAAAATTCCCTCGCACCGTTTCGATCCTTAAACAATTAGGTGTAGCGAGGACGATTAGTTAACCACTAGTCTTGTGCTAGCCTTATCCTTTTATTCCTACCACTTTCTTAGAAAATAATTATATTAGCAAAATATAGAACGATCTGAAATAAAAGATTAAAATGAATAGGCGGGGACAATTACTTTACAATTTATTCTTTTTGGCAAACTAGTGTACAATCATTGCACTAACTGAGTTATTCGAGACAAATAATTGATATCAAAGAATCTCTCTGTTTGATTTGTTACTTAACAACTTCTGCCAGCACGGTGACGATATCACAAATACATTTTACCTAAAACAATGAATATCACACTTAAAATTTCACAACGTATTTTTTTAATATATTTCACCCCTTGCACCATCAAGTATCCTTCCCGCATGTGTGTATGTATACCACACAGTTCAATGTGATTCACAACCCTTAGCGGGGAAAATCCCTACACCCAACCGTTTCCAGCACCCCTCATTAGCGCCTCTGATTGTGTTATAATCTGACCCAGAAAAAAACTTTACCGCTTTAAGGTAGTCAACTTTTCCGAGGGGTATTTTTTATTGTCGAAGCATTTATTTTCTGGAGAAAAGTTTTTTTTTATTTCTAAACATAAGTAGCCTACCGTTTAGACTAAAAGTATTAAGTAGCAAATCAGAATGATTTACGTACACATACACATCGACTGTGGGAAAGAAAAAGGAAGTAACCCACAGTTCTTTCAAAACAGGTTTTTTTCGATAATCAAAATTAGGGAATCCAATCCCGGGATCCCGTACAGTTGTCGATAAATTTCAATCCCGGGATTAGAAGATATGATCCCGAAACTTTCGGGATTGATTTTATTATAAAACAGAAACGTGTTAGCTTTCAAGTCGAGCGGCAGCTTACATTCTTTGCGATAAGACTTACCGCAGATAAAAACGTAATTGGATTGAGATTAAATTTGTTCATCGCATTTATTTGAATGCATTTTACAACAAGTATAATTTTTCGGAACCTTTGTTTTCTATGAATGTTATCAGATATCAATAGCAGCGTTTGTTTTGCGTGCTTCTATTTTTCTATAAACATCAATTATGTAATAAAACACGTGTCAACTAAAACATGTTTCGGTATGATAAATATCAGAGGCGCGCAAGCTGACCTTATGCGACGGTAAAAACTCATCAATGCATATCATTTAATATATTGTCTAAAAGTTTTTTCGACTAATATAATTGCAAGGGTCAAAAATCTGTTCTCACTTTGACTTTCACTATTGAACGTAGGTAACGTATTGGCAGCCCACAGTTGGTTATATAATATAGAATAAACTTTTCACCAATATTATCAATTTTTATTTCTTAAAAAAATGTACCGGGATCGAAAAATTCTAATCCCGAAATCCCGGGATCAACATTTTGGCTCGAGGTTGGATTCCCTAATCACAATGTATCCAACTTGATACACGTTCTATCAAAAAGATGCAAGCTACAAATGCCGTATTAGTATCTAAGTTAAGCTTTTAAGTATAAAAAAGATGACCTTGTAAAAAATTAAAACCAAGAAAAAAAGACTAAGAGTCTGGAAGAGATCGTTAAATATTGTATGTATAGACGTTTCGGCATGGAAGCATTCTAATAAGGTCCCTAAGACTGACCTAAAATGTTGGGTTGGGCATCCATGAATTAGAAACTCCAACTTCGGAATGGCAACTTATAAATCTCGCTAAAATTAATTATCTTAATGTAGAAGCGTCGCAAAGTCTGCCATCTTGTTTCCGCCGCCTCCGGATGTCTGGTTCCCGCGCGCTCAGGAAAACACGATTCTCGCTAACTTCAGTGCGGGAAAGTGCTTCCGGCCAAACTTTTTGCCGGGTCAAATAATTATTATTGCAACACAATCTGCGACACTTTGCGAGGGGCAAAAACTATGCACGTATATTTTACATGCCAAGGGTTAAAATGGTCGTACTGCAAACTAAGAAGGCATTTTACTAATTATTTGGAAGATCGGATTTATGATTCTTTTCTTTCAACCCCAACGTATTTCTTTTGATTCAAACGTATCGTATATTATTGATTAAATAGGGCGGTGTTTCTTAAACTTTTTATTCAATAAAACACTTCGCGAATCACTCAAAAAATATGCTAAGTTTTATTTTGGATTGTTTTAATTTTTTTTTTTTTTTTATGATTCACCTATTTTATTTGTTAAACTAAATGTTATTGAATTTGAATTGTTCCAACCATGTACATTCTCACAGATTTTTTCACTAACGACCCGGGTTTCGCCTTTCGGCATCTTCAGGCGTTCAAGTGCACGGATGAACTTGAACTGACGCTTAGTAAATGAATGTTTCGTGTTTATATAAGAAATAAATGTATCATTGAGCTTAAAGCCATTGCTGGCGAAAAGGATAAGCCCATGGGAATGCCCACAGATTTGAGTAGTGAGTAGTTTTAAGAATTATATTTATTTGTTTGTCGGAAAAGGTTTTATGATTATATTTATATAGGGTATAGGAGTGGACTATAATTAAAAGTGACAGAAGTGTTTCTACGAGAACTGCTTGTTACTCAGTTGATCATCCTCTCTTTTTCCAAAGACAGTAGGTAATAGAAGAAAAAGGCTAGGACAGGAGTAGTGGTTAGCTAATCGCTCTCGATACGCCCCGTACGTAGGATAATGTGGGAGGGGGGAGTTCGAGGCATCACATACATCCATGCCTTTGAACAGAAATTCATAAATCGATTGAAAAATCAATTTATAAAACTGCCCACACTGGGATTCGAACCCGTGACCTCGGGTTGGAAGATTGGATATATGATTCTTTTCTTTCAACCCCAACGTATTTCTTTTGATTCAAACGTATCGTATATGATTGAATAGGGCGGTGTTTCTTAAACTTTTTATTCAATGGAACACTTCGCGAATCACTCAAAAAATATGCTAAGTTTTATTTTGGATTGTGTAAATTTTTAATTTTTTTTTTGATCCACCTATTTCATTTGTTAAACTAAATATTATTGAATTTGATCGTTCAAACTATGTACATTCTCACAGATTTTGTCACTAACGACCTGGGTTTTGCCTTTCGGCATCTTCAGGCGTTCAAGTGCACTGATGAACTTGAACTGACGAAAGGCGAATTAGTATCTAAATTAAGCTTTAAAGTTTAAAAAACATGAGCTTGTAAAAATTGAAACCAAGAAAAAAGACTGAAATAAAGGTTTTTCTTAGACAATTTCTTAAATTATTATATGATTATGTCAATTAAACACCAGTTTAGGAGTCTCCGTGCACTTCAAGTTTGTGGATATTTCGTAATTTGCATACCCAAAATCATCATTCCTCCTGTAAAATTTACTATGTGTGTAATACGTCATTTTTCCTTTCCACAGTCGATATATAATATAGTTTGCACTCGTGATATTCTAAAAAGAAGTCGATGACACAAACAATCTCATTGTATTTAATAATGGAATATCACATCCGGATTAGATTGAATTTAAGAATAACGCAAATCCCGCGCACAGCACGTCTTTTTTGCATTTCCTGTTCGCGCAAAAAGTGAATATCTGCTACAGTAGCATGTCGTAACGATGTTATTACAACAATGCGAATCAAACAGCCATTTTATATCGTACCGTACGTACTATGAGATTGAGCAGTGAACCCGCGTAAATGGAGACATTTTTTATTCAAATATGGCGCGCCGGATGTGCCGCCATTAGAATATTCATATGGCATTATTTGAGCAAGATTCCCGCGCGCCGCTTGTATGATTTTAAAGGTGACCATAAACAAGAAATCTTTTTGAAATCTCTACAAATCTAACAAGAGTGTAATATAGGTATCAAAGACAAAAGCTTTATTTATTCTGTAACTGTTTGTTTTCATTAATTATTATGTCAATAAACATACAGTAAAACCCCCATTTACACTAAAGTCGGGACAGTGCAATTCGGGGTAGTGTAATTGGGGGCGTGAATATCATACAAAATTAGGGATTTGGTTTATTCCGCAAAAAATGCAAAACTAGGGTTTAAAAAAAATATATTGACGAAATATTTAGTTACCAAGTGATAAAATGCAAAGGGTGCCAAAATCCCACACAGAGAGTCGCCCGCTATACGTGTATAGCCTGGCACGTGTTGAATACACAGACGCTAGCCAACATTTGACTATATACGCGGCACAGACGACCGTCTCGTAGTAACGACAATGAAATACGACCGTGCAATTGGGGGATTTGCGACGAATATTTAAAGGCAGCGCGTAATTCGGGGTAGTGTAATTGGAGATTTCACTGTACTGGGTAAAAATCTTTAGCTTGTGAAGTTATGAAGACACAAGACGTTTCCAACCTTAGCTTCATACTTTAACTTATTTGTTATGCCTACTGTCACCACTTTTAACCGTAGATATTTGAATATACAATCTTCGAAAGGTTTCGAAGCTAATCGTTGTTTTCGAGTATAACTCCAGTTATAACAGTCCGACTCCATGACTCCGACTCTACAGCGCTGATTAATACGAAATAGCAACAATTGTTATAGATGTACCAGCGTAACTCGACTACCCGCGAGGGCGCCACCATCGCATCACTAACGTTGCCATAGTCAACACGTCCTAGGGCGACAATTTTAGTTCTGAGTTCTGCCACAGTCAAATTAAAATGGTACATCTCTACTACTTATTATTAAACAGACATTGTAAGATAGATTTACATTGGATATTTCATACTTGAAATAACTAATGAATATATTCTTTACAACTTACAAGTAACATCTAATTCAGTGGTCGGAAACATTTTTTGAGACAGAGTAAAAAAAAAAAAAAATGAAAAAAAAATAAGTGGGTAAAATTTAAAAATATGTTTCTACCATTTATTCTTTTAAAAAATCATTTTTAGAATATAATGCTTATATTTATACATAATACATAATATATTTGCATGATATATATATATATATATTATATATCAATACAAAACACACATATACTATTGTTTCATATACCTCGGTATTTTTAAATAAGTAATTTGATAAAATAAATATTGTCATAATTTCTTGTCGGGTAATTTAAAATGCGAAGTGGGTAATTCAATTACCCGCGGGTAGTAGGTTGCCGACCACTGGTCTAATTTATTGATGAAAATGTAGCTGGTTTATTGGCTATCAAAAAGTGGGCCAAGAGTCGCTACATGAAAAAGGCTGAGACTGTTTTGTTATTAGCTGATTTAACTCTTAAAAAAATGTGCGTCGTCATGGTCACCCTACCCTAAACCTAAAAACAACATAGACGCAAAGTAATCATCATTATCCACGCGCCATGTCACAAATTGGTAAACCAACCAAAACACACTACTCTCATGCTATTTAAATACATTATACCTAAATAACAACTAACATCCACGGTGTTACATTAACTATACACAGAAAATGGTAGATCGGTTAACTGCATGAAATATTTAAATTAGTTACGTGTGTGTGGTCGAGTGGTCAACGTCGCTGGCTACCGCTACGGAGGTCACGGGTTCGAATTCCGGTACGGGCAGTTTTATAAATTGATTTTTCAATCGATTTATAAATTCCCCCTCCCACCCATCTTATCCTATGAACAGGGAATTGAGAGCAATTAGCTAACCACTAGTCATGTCCTAGCCCTATTCTTCTATTCCTACTCTCATTGGAAAAATTGGAGGTTGAGCAACTGAGTAACAAGCAGTTCTTGTAGAAACACCTTCGTTAAAATAAACTCCATTAGGAGTCCATATGCTCCACATTGGGAGCGGACATGGTTTTAAAAAAACGTGTATTTAAGCGGCAGAATAGTCCGGGCTAGAAATTGCAATATCGGATGAATATTGTCCCTATAATGCGAAAAAAAGTGTTTATCTATATCAGGCATGGGTAACCTTTCCTAGGTCTGGGGCCAAATTACCATTCTGTCTCCGAGTCAAGGGCTGAAGCAAATTTTACTAAAATACACATAATAAAGTAATATTTAATTAAATAAAACACGTTGCTATTTCTTATATTGTGGTGATCATGAACTAGTAGAGTGGAGGGAGCCAGGGATGGGCTGGAGGGGGCTCGGGGGGGCTCGCGCGAGCCCCTTGTTAAGATAAGAAAATCATTCGTCTTAGATCAAATCAGCAATTTCTGTAGATGGTTAAATTTTAAGACTTCATTTTTTTCATTCAGCGTTGTGGGCTTCCGTGCCGTACCTCATGGGTTCAAGTTAATCACTATTCCTCTGAGAAAGAGAGGTTGAGCGACTAAGTAACAAACAGTTCTCATAGAAAAAAAACTTTTGTTGATATACTTTCATTAGCATGCCGTATGCTCCTCCACATTAGCAGCGAAAATGGATTCAAATAAATGGATACGATTTACCGAGCCCCTTGTTAAGATATTGGCAGCCCACCGCTGGACGGAGCCACTGCAAGCGCCCGTGTCATGTGCATTATTTAATCCCTACCTGGAACTTTTAATTTCTTAGCTCGGCAGGCCGGTGGTTGCCCATATATGATCTATATAGAGGGTGCCACATTTTTTCTTCTTATAGTGACAAGTTGATAAAATTATTGATGTCAATGTTAGGATTTTAGGATTAACAAGGTTTCCAATCTCGGGATTGAACATTCAACATAAAATCGTGTAGAAATTGGTTTTTTTTTTTGAGAGTTTTTCAAACAATTTCATGTCGATTTCAAAAACCCAAGGATTTAAGGATTTCCCAAAATTAACACCGTGAGTTTTTTTTTTTTAGCCCTTCCATGATTTGTAAATTAAAAAACCCAGAACTTTGCGGAATTCTCAAAATAAACTAAAATTTGTAAACTTAGCCCTCGGAGCTCAACTCCCTCAATTCCAAAATCCCGGGATCTTGGGATCGCACAATTGGATGGGATTCCGTTATTTGAGACCTTATTTTGGACAGAATTCCGCATAAATAATTCAAAATCTATAACGGAAAAATAATAAAATTTAAGAAATACACACGTAGAAAAAATCTTATATTAATTGATTCAAAAATACAATTTTCATGTGGGATTTTCATAGCGTGCGGGAAATTTAATGGTTATACTCATTGCTCTTATTATGCCGGCACGCAATTAATTTGACGCAAAAAACGTAACATTTAATATTTTTATTTTGATCACGGAATAGTCTTTCCACCATTATGGCAACACCAGTTCAGAGTAGGGTGACAATGCATAAAAATGTACTTTTTATTGCGCAGTGTATTATTATTTTAATAATTCGTAAGTTATTTATGAAAATCAATAAACTCGTCTAAAATTATGAACGGTGTTTCGAAGCCAACTTGATCTACAAACTGTTTTTGCTTTATATTACTTAATGTTCAGTTACTTAATCTTAATATATAAAAATGAATGTAATCTATGGACTGCCAAACCGCTGATCCGACTGCAATAAAACTTCACCAAACTTTTTGCTTGGATTTTCGGAAAGGTTATAGGCATATTAAAGTGAACTTATAGTATGTCTCATGTTCAGTAGGTTCAGTAGGGATAAAAATCAATGTTTGTATGTCTGCCATACCGTTCATGCAACTTGCGCGAAGGTTATAGCAGTGGCGTAAGAAGGGGTCCCGCCGGTCCAGGGCGTTTCTTGACTTTGCCGCCCCCCCCCCCCCCCTCAATAATTTGTCCACTTTTTTTTAAATCACTTATATTTTTTTTGCTGATACTCCGGGTGATTCATTTTTTTTTATTTATAAATACAATTTCTCTAAAAATATTGTGTTTTGTTATTTTTTTTTCTTTTGGATTTTTTTTAGAGCATGAACTTTTTTTAATGTGTCAAAAAAAATATTAATCAACTGTCTTTTTATTATGTTTGGAGGAAAGTGACAAATTATTGCTATTATTATAAGTATTCGTTTTACAAATAAGTAAACGAATATAAAGTTGTACGTTAATTCATAACCAAAGGTACCAGATTTTATTTTGTAAACATAACATTAGGGAAAAAAACACATTTAAAATTTAATTTTCTGGCTTTTCTCTTCACAAAATCGTAAGCAACATTATCAACATCAATTTTATCTGTTTTATTAAAAACATGGTTGTATAGTTGGAGTCGTTACCGTAGTCGGAAAAAACTAACGACCCCGAATGTTTTTTTTTTGAGTGTACAAACCGGATAAGTCAAAAGTCACCACTGGTCAATCTGGTATGAATGCAAATTAAATAAGAAAGAGATTTTTTATATAAATTGCAAAAGTATAACAGTATTTAAATTTTCTTCATATCTCTGTTTGCTTAGCAGCAACAGCAACAAAAAATTTGATTCTTTCTAAGCAATGCCACCATGATCTTGTTTTTAGTGTTTTACAAAGCATAATTATGCCAAGAAAAAATAGTGAATTAATTATCGCATGCATTGATTCTTTATACGAAACAATTTTTGTTTATTACCTCTGAAGTTTTTTTCTATTTCTTAAAAAAGCGACCCCCAAAAAGTTGTGTTTAATCAGTAAGTTACAAAGCACAACTTAGATGAAAGAAGGCATAATATTGCAATAAAGCCCGCATTGATTCTATATCCAAAACAAGTTGTATTTGTTTTTTTATCTTTGAAAATTTCAAAAATGCCGCCTCCAAAAAAGTTTATATTGTCAGTGGGCGGAAGAAAATATAGTGAAAGTGATATTGCTTACATTGGTTCTGTATACATATCAATCTTTATTTTCATACTACTTTCAAAATTTTCTTTTCATTTTCGAAAATGCCACCCGGGGCGGTCCGCCCCCCCCCCCACGCTACGCCACTGGTAATAGGCGTAGTAAAATTAAATTACAGTAGGTGGAGCGTGTGTCGTACCATAGACAATCGGTAGCAAACGTCAAACTTCAAACAGACAGAAAAAGAAAACATGCACTTCAATAAATCTTTCTTTGACTGGCATTGCAACGCTTGCCGGGAACCGGCTAATATTAATCAAAATTTGATATCATTTTTTATTCCACTTGTTGTGCTACAAAATATAGCACGTGTTTTATCTCTTTGAGAAGCATTATCAGACTTAACATCGATGCTACTCAAAAAGGCGTGTCACGTGTTACATTTTGTAACACAGCGAGTAGAATAACAAAGTTATCAAATTTAAATTTATATTAAAATTTTATTGTTTGTAATGTCAATTCACACTATTTCCTCTCCTTCAATCATTCTGTCACATGCTATGGCCCAGTTGGTTAGAGCTTGCTCTACCGATCACGCAGGTCTGGGCTCGATTCCCGGTAAGATCACAATGAATTTGAGAATTATGCAATTCAAAGTTTTGATAAAACACTGGATGCTTGTGATGTCAATTCACATTATTTCGTCTCCTCCCATCTTTCTGATCCTTAAATAACTGAGTGTAGCAATAGCGATTAGTTAACCGCTAGTCCTGTTCTAGTCTTATCCTTTTTCCCTACAACTCACTTTGAAAAAGAAGTGAGGTTGAGCGACTGAGTAACAAACAGTTCTCGTAGAAAAAAAACTTCTGTTGAGATACCTCTATTAGGAGGCCACATTCTCGACATTGGGAACGGACACGGATACAAATAATGAATTTCAACAAAGTTACCCCCAAATCTTTCGAATATTTTTAATTACCTAATTAGATTTTCAAATAAAGTTTACATGCTTTCCCGCTGTGTTAGTATTATATTATATTGCTTCGTTTCATTTTTAAAAAAATAGAGGCACCCGCTTCTTTTTCGGTGTTTCAGCTCATTTCATCCATTTGATTGATTAACAATTAACCGGTCACACAGCCATTTTGCAAACCTTTGGTCACCGCAAACTGTAATGGCGCACCATCTGTCGGCCACTGAACAAATTCTCACGTCATTAAGTCCGCCTAAATTTTCTACAAAACGAATGGCCGAGAGACATTGTTGCTGACTGTACTTGGATCTTTCACTTTCAAAATAACTCTTACAAAAAAACATAAAAGATCATCGACTCTTTCTAGCATCGGGTCAACAGCAATACAAATTCGAATCCAATTACTCACCTCAAATGTCATTTCAAACAATCACTTTTTTGAACATACGAAATCATAAATAAAGTAAGGTAAATGTCATTTGTAGTATCATTGTTATGTATACACAACATCTACCTCTATACTATATTAAATTATCTATTACAACATGTAACAATTTTTTTTTTTGGGTATCAAATTTATGGAGCTTCAAGTACCAGGACGCACCAAGGTTCTTCCAGTCTCCTTCATCGATTAAGATTTTGAAAAATTATAAATTGCATCTCCTTACCGTCGTTTGCAGACGGAAGGGCGCGATCACTACAGAGATAAGAAGTTCACGGGAACTCCATATGCATTATTTTGCAAATCACATTCCATATGCTTCCTCCATACTATATCCGTACATGTACACACACATGCGCATACATACATACACACATACAGTAGACAAATTGTTTTTAAACAAAGAGAGTCATTTTCGTGATGCTAAGTTCGTTCTAAAATTGACAATTTTAGACGACATAAGATCTATGGAGGGTCTTCAAGCAGGACTGCTCTGGGTCTAAAACGATTCTCAGGCAGTGTCTCGTCATAGTTGTGGAGATCAGAGATCGTTGGGTTAAAATGTTTTCCTACCTCGCTGTGAAACTTTTGTGATATTTCACGAAACAATAAACCTTTCAACTAAAGCGATATCCTTCTCTCCAAATTTCAATCAGTTACAATCGAGAGTTCAAATCGAAAGGCCGACGGCTCAGTAAAAACTCCTCGATACTCACGTTGTATCATTTTGACTAATAAGATTAAGTGATTTATTTTAAAGTGAAAATTATATATGGAATAAAGTTGAACCAACATTGAATAAGTGTTTTAGTAAAAATATATCCATAACATCATTATTGTTTTTTTTGTTTTTCTATCCTCCCATCATTACTTTCCGTTTTTTATTTATTTTTTTAACCATGTCCGCTCTCAATGTGGACCATATGGACTCCTAATGGAGTTTATCTCAACAGATGTGTTTCTACGAGAACTGCTTGTTACTCAGTTGCTCAACCTCTCTTTTTCTAAAGAGAGTAGGAATAGAATGGTAGGGCTAGGACAGGACTAGTGATTAGCTAATCGCTTTCGATACGCCCCGTTCATAGGATAGGATGGGTAAGAGGGGGAAATTCTAGACATCACATACATCCATGCCTTCGAACAGAAATTCATAAATCGATTGAAAAATCGATTGAAAAATCAATTTATAAAAACTGTTCGTACCGGGATTCGAACCCGTGACCTCCGTAACCGAAGCCAATGACGTTGACCACTCGACCACACAAGCGGCAAGAATTTTTATTACCTCTTAAAAATAGTTTTAAAATTCATTAAAAAATAATTAAGTAATAGTCAAAACAAACTAATCATATTTTGTACCTTTCATTTTTTTTCACTATCAGTTATGTGTGTTTTTTTTTTTTTTTACCATGTCCGCTCCCAATATGGAGCATATGGACTCCTAATGGAGTTTATCTCAACAGAAATGTTTCTACGAGAACTACTTGTTACTCAGTTGCTCAACCTTTCTTTTTCCAAAGAGAGTAGGAATAGAAGGAAAGGGCTAGGACAGGACTAGTGGTTAGCTAATCGCTCTCGATACGCTCCGTTTATAGAATAGGATGGGTGGGAGAGGGGAATTCAAGACATCACATACATCCATGCCTTTGAACAGAAATTCATAAATCGATTGAAAAATCAATTTATGAAACTGCCCGTACTGGGATTCGAACCCGTGCCCTCCGTAGCGGCAGCCAACGATGTTGACCACTCGACCACACAGGCGGCTACAGGCTAATAACTTTATGTTTGATCCTTACGTTCGCAAAAAAACGGCGGCTTTAAAAAAATCCTTTTCCGATAAATAAAATTATTCATTTGCGGAAATCATCCAGCGATTAAAAATATTACGCGCACGCACATTACCATTATATCTGCTCAGCGATTCTGTGCGTATCCAAATGAGCACATCACAATATGTAGTGTGTGCACAAATGTGGTGGCATATATGATTAATACTGAAAAATTAGCTTGGTGCAAAAACTGACTTGTTATTTAAAATTTACTGTTTTCCCGTGCACATAGACTACTTATTTACTATATCATTTTTTGTGTAATGTCAACTAAATATTTTGCCGAGTAATAAGCAAATGGAGTATTTCAATAGTTAGTGCTGATTGTGAAACAATAATTAATCTTACTTTCCAGACAAGGTATAACTTTTGAATGTCATTTTATCGTGTAATTATGCTGTATACGTTTCGTAGAACACGGATGTACGGTCAAGACTTTAAAGCAGTGGTTCTCATGTGCGGCCACCAAAAAAATTTCTGCAGACACCAACAGGCTCATATGAAATATTGTTATTTGAAATCATGTATTTTATTGAATGTAAACTCTGTTCTAAATCATGGGTGTTTGTGATGTCCTCCTACCATTTCCGATTCTTCAACAACGGGGCCTAGCTAGAGCGATTAGTCTACCACTAGCCCTGTCCCAGCCTTATCATTCTATCCCTACTACTCACTTTAAAAACAAGAGAGGTTAAGCGACTGAGTAACAAACAGTTCTCGTAGGAATCATTTCTGTTGAGATACCTCCGTTAGAATCATTTCCGTTAAAATTTATGAATATTAAAAGATTACTTATAAAATGATATACATAGTTTAATATTTTCAAGTTACATTCGTGGTCTTCAGTGGCCTTACGGTACTGAAGCGGTAAACAAAAATCTGCAATTTTAAATTTGTATTTTTTGTCAGTTCATGTGTTTTTGAAGTTTGAAGTTTATTTATCTTTTAATATTACCCGCCAATAGAACTTTTGTGACGCTACTGCTCAACTTGCATTGTAAGAGTGAAAGCTGAAATGAGATACGCATAGATTGTAGAACTGTTGAGATTAATAATAACTTACTAAGAGAAACTATTTTCACATAGAAGAAAAAGGAAATTCGATGATTAACAATTTAATCTATATTTCAATGGCGGCAAAAACAATATTTGATGACGCCACCATTCTTTTATTTATTTTTAATAATGAACTCCTGAAAGGTAAAGTGAGCCAAGTGGTATTTAATAATACGATAAGTTAGAAAGGTTTTAATATTCTACTTGTCTTAAAGTATCGTAAAAGTGAACGAGCTCAATTAACACACCGCAAAAGTGAGTTATATCTTCCAAAAAAAAAATATTCAACCCTCCAAAACACAAATATAAAGACTTGATTGTAGTTTAAAGTCCAATAAAAAAGTTTGACCATTTTACTACTTGGCTCACTTCACTTACCATTTGTTTTGATATCAATTGATATCAAAACAAATGGTATTCAATAAACTTCCAAACGTAATACTTCAAGTGGTTGGCAATACATATTATCGACTCTAGAACAGGGATGGGCTGGAGGGGGCTCGTGCGAGCCCCTTGTTGTAATTTACTTAGGCCGGCGAGCCCCTTGTTAATTTAAAAGAAAACAATATTCTCAGATCAAATAAGTATATAACTACAATTTCTGACTTATATATTATTTAAGACAGCGTCAGTATACACAGTAGTACATTTTTAGCCATTTATATTGATAAATTGACAGTAAATTGCATATTGTTACATATTACAAGTGTATGAAGTAACAATCGATTGCTTATTTAATTATTGCATATAATTTCATAGGAATGATAAAAAAATTCACTTCTTCCACAGAACACCGAGAAATGCTTTAAGATTAAGCGAGCCCTTTGTTAACGAATTGGCAGCCCACCGCTGCTCTAGAAAGGTAAAAGGACATAAGTCAATTTTGAGTATTTTATAATATCTTGTCACCGTACTGGCAAAATTAGGTAAGTAACAAAATTGACAAAATTAATTAAGCACACCATGAGATTTTTGGATATCAATTCTTTGTCTGAAATAACTTAGTTGGCAAAATAAACAAACTTTTTATCGGTTATTATCAATGCAATTTGATGAAACAATATAAAAATATATATTTATTTTTTTAACCATGTCCGCTCCCAATGTGCTCCTTCTATTCCTACTCTCTTTTTCGAAAGAGAGTAGGAATAGAAGGATAGGGCTAGGACAGGACTAGTGGTAAGCTAATCGCTCTCGGTACGCCCCGTTCATATGATGGGATGGTTGGCAGGGGATAATTCAAGACATCACATACATCCATGCCTTCGAACAGAAATTCATAAATCAATTGAAAAATCAATTTATAAAACTGTCCGTACCGGGATTCGAACCCGGGACCTCCGTAACCGAAGCCAACGACGCTGACCACTCGACCACACAGGCGGCAATATTTATATTTTAGCTGTACAAAAATTACTTAATATATTTATAGCTTCTTCGGTTTATGCTCCCATCATATTTTTCAATATTATTTAGGAGGCTATTAACTATCAACTATACATAAAATCACTTTTAGAGTGTTCACTGTCAATACTTGGTAAAAAGATATTATATTAAGAAAAACACAATATTCCTTTGTACTTATTCCCACTTTTATTTACCAATATCAGGACCGGTTCCGCTCATGGCGAACATTATCAACTGATAAGAAATATAATTGAACAGTGTTATTTATACAAAAACAAATTGAAATAAAAAGGTGTAATAAACCATTTGGATTGAAAAGAATTTACAAATTACAGTAGAAATTATGAATAAGTGACTCAAAACTAACACAAATGAAAAATTTTAACACCTCTGACACCGGTCCTGACCATTGTAAATAAAAGTGGAAATAAGTACAAAAGAATATTGTGATTTTCTTTTTATACAAAATAGCTTGTTTGTATATCTAAAATACTGTGATAATTGTTCAACTTATTACAATAGAGTTCTACCAAGTAAATTCCAATTCAATAAATTACTAATACCGGCTTAAAGATACCCAATTTACCTTGCCTATTATTTCTTAACTTTATTTGTATGCGAAATAAAACATATTACAAATCATTAAAATTTGTACTTCCTGTTAAACGTATGAGTGAGTTACGCTTATCTGCCTCTCTTGTGTCGATATACACGGTAATTTTTTTTATTTAATTTACTAAATAAAGTTGAATTTAATTTGTAGTATTATTTAGGTTGATCATTCATTATCAGAATAGTGCTGTCTGCAAGAATCAGCAAATCTATTGTTCTTGACTTATATTTAACAATGAAGAAATACGACCTTGTGAATATCACATAACATGGATTACGAGAAAAAAAATCTATTTTAGCTTGCAAGCTTTTTTATTATCAAATCGGTGCATGGCAATATTCTTTGTCAATTTAATTTTTTTAAACCATGTCCGCTCTCAATGTGGAGCATGTGGACTTCTAATGGAGTTTATCTCAACACAAGTGTTTCTTTGAGAACTGCTTGTTACTCAGTTGCTCAACCTCTCTTTTTCCAAAAAGAGTAGGGATAGAAGGATAGGACTAAGACAGGACTAGTGGTAAGCTAATCGCTCTCGATACGCTCCGTTCATAGGATAGGATGGGTGAGAGAGGAAAATTGAAGACATCACATACATCCATGCATACGAACAGAAATTCATAAATCGATCAAAAAATCAATTTATAAAACTGTCCACACTGTCCAAACTGTCCACACAAATGTTATCGCCGAATCCGTTGGAAATATTGTAATGCCTGCTTCCAGCAAAAACATTTATATTAATAAGTTTCGCTTTCTTGGTCTGTGTAAAAAATGCGTTCAAAAAAGACTATAGGCAGTGATGGGCTGACAATACGTTAACAAGGGGCTCGCTTAATCTCAAAACAATTCTCGGTGTTCTGAGGAAGGAGTGATTTTAAAAAAAAAGTACTACTATGCAATTATATGCAATACTTAAATAAGCAATCGATTGTTACTTATTACACTTATAACATGTAATAATATGCAATTTCCCGTTAATTTATCAATATAAAAATTGCTAAAAATGTACTACCGAAGCTGTCACAGATAATATATGTCAAATATTGCAGTTATATACTAATTTGATCTGAGAATATTGTTGTCTTTTAAATTAAAAAGGGTCTCGCCATTCCTACTAAAATTTGGCAAGGGGCTCGGCGTAAGATCCTCCGAGCCTCCTCCATCCCACCCCTGACGTAACATACAAAATAGTTCTGCATAAAAAATATTAACACTTCAAATTTCCGATTAGGTATTTTACGTAATAATGTAATAAAATAAATTTGAGTCTGTGTGCTGAGTGAGGATTGTAAATCTAACATGTTGGAGTTAGTACAGCCAGTCTAATAATTTTAAGATTTTCTATTAGATCCATCGGCGGAAGAGTTCCCGTTCACAATAATAAATCGCGGGATCGCTTGCATTCACAATGCATTTATGAACAGACCCGTACAACCGTCTCACCAACATAACATAAATATTATTAAATTTGTTATTCAACTACTTGTGAAGGACGATTTTTTTAGCTCTTTCGGGATTTTCAATTGAAAAACCCCGGGAATTAGCGGAATTGGTCATATAGTATGAAAAAATTTGGAATTCTTTTTTTGGAGATCTTGCGAATTTCTACAATTTCCTCGTGCTCCCTTTTTTCATCGACTTTTTGAGAATTTCGCACTTCTTCTCCTCAAACCCGAAATCCCGGGGTTAGTACTATCACAATCCCAAAATTTCGTGTTCCTTGGATGGGATCAATTGGACGGGATCCCGGGATTAGAGTCGCTAATAGGCTCCGCACGTAATGAAATTAATAACTATTAAAATTATTTTGGACTTTTTTTTTAAATCAAAACATTTAATCACCTGCTACTCGTAAAATTACGTTTATCGCGTACTATCAGTTATGTTGGTATATTGACTCATAATTTAATGGTTTCTTCAAAATAACTGCCGCGGCAAGTGACCTTTTTTACAATAAGCAATAAACCTGAAATGTATTATGCCCCGAATGTTCGTTCACACATAGTATTCTTTTTAAAAAGACACATGTTTTTCGAATATTTAGGGCATCAGATTTCACACTTCCAGTGATAGTAAATTTGTAGGAATAAGGATTTTATTATATAATTGTATTGTATGGATAAATGTTATTTTTTTTACAGAATATTTTTAATATTTCATATTGATAACAAGTGGAGTACTATCAACTAAATTAATAACAGGTTTTTATATTCAGCTTAGAAAAGTAGTTAAATTATTATTTTTTCAAAATGTTTTCATTTAATTTTAAATGATTCAATGTCACATATGATTTTTTTGAAAATTTCAGCCGAAAATATTGTTTGGTTTAGAAGTTGTGTTGATTTTAAGAATGTAATATATTTTTGCTCTAATCACTAAAAAACGCCCGCTTACAAAGTGTTAAAACCAACATGCCCAGCGCGATTAGTTTTGCATTGAACTTGACATATCCAAGTCACCTTATTAATAGATAATAAAAGAATGCTGAATGCAGCCCTGAAGTCAAGCAATCTCCGACACACACACAACCAGTGCACTTGCATTCACATTTGGCGGGCCACGACAAGACACGACCCGCTTACTTACGTTCACTTTAGCGGAATATATCGCGGATCGAGGAGCCAAGCAGGGGGGGATCCAGATGACGATTCGCCGTTAGTTGCACCGGCCGGGGCTACCGGCTTCTGTCGTGACGGCAGCTGCTCTCAAAATGTCATCGCGTAAAACAAAGACGGTAATTGCATTTTCATCAAGAACCGCTTTGATACTGGCTTAATTACAGCATTGGGCTGCCAATACGTCAATAAGGGGCTCGCTTAATCTTAAAGCTATTCGTAGTGTTCCGGGGAATGGTTGGATTTTTATCACTCGTTTTCAATTATACCTAACAATTATTATAGCTATCATAATACGCAATGTATCATAATTTAATTCAAATCAATAACTGAAAAATATCTTTACCTACATTAGAATGTAAAAGTGAAGAGTTCTAGGATTGTCCTAGAAATACATATTATAGTATACACCAGTGGGGGCCGGTCAAAGTGGCATTGGATCAATGCACCCCTTGTATATGCAGGGGCGGTTATATTTCATGAAATAATATTCAAACATAACATTTTTACCATTCACTCATTTAAAATTTTTAAATGTTTATTGTCGAAGGGTGTTAATTAGTTATCGATTTCTAAAATATTTACTATAAACAATAAATACGCACAAGGTAGAGGTCTGCACGGGCTGAAATTTTACAAAATTACCCGACCCGAGCCCGAAAGACTCAGACCCGACCCGGCCCGGGCCCGAGTCTAATACCACAGTTGTTACCCGAACCCGACCCGAAGCCTGGATTTATACTCAATAGACCCAAAAAACCCGTTTTTTACAAATTTACAACAATTTACGATTCTTTATAGAACTAGTAATAATTAAAATCATCATGACTGACTTTTGACACAAACATAGTCTGAAATATTTTTCTGAAGAATAAATTCCTTACCCGGGCCCGGCCCGAGCCCGAATCTCAATTGCGATTACCGGGACAGGGTAAGGGCCCAAGGGCCAAGCCCGGGCCCGTGCAGACCTCTAGCACAAGGGGTGCATTGATCCAATGCCACATTGACCGGTCGCCACTGTTTTAAACGAGAAAACAAATGATCACTTTAATTTGTCAATGTGCAGATTAAATACACAGACGTAGTTTAAATGTTCATAGATTTAAAAATAATCACGCGTGAAATGTTCAAAGTGTTGCCAGATACTTACCACTTCTGCGCGAGCGCAATGTTGCAGTTGCTGTATTTTATTGTCATCCGAAATTTCACCAAACCTCAAAAATATCAACGTCTTGTAATCATTTTTGCCCTCTTTCTATTCAACATATCGACTGTGGAAAGAAAAAAGGACGTGACCCACCTTTTTTTCAAAACAGCTTTTATTCTATAATCACAAATTTAATACAACTTTATACACGTCCTATCAAAAGGATGTACGCTGAAAATTATCTTAATTGAGCTTTTAGCCTTTTAGCTTCCGTAGATAATTGATAGTAATAATTTAGCACCCCAGCTTTAATTTGCAACTATTAATTTAATTAGTTATTGACGATATATCTCGTCTGTGTCAGCCATCGAGTTAAGTTTGAAAAAATAAAGGCCAACGAAAATTGCGATCATGACAAAAGGTTTTTTTTTAAATAATTATGTAAATATTACATAAAGTCAATTAAGAACCAGTTTATTAGTCTCCGAGCACTTCAAGGTTGTGTACATTTCATAATTTGCCTGTGGCCCAAAATCATCAAAAAACGTTTTTTGTGTTTCCTATAAAATTTGTTATGTGTTGGTCACGTCCTTTTTCCTTTCCACAGTCGATATCAAACCAAACCTAACCTAAGCCGTAATGTCATTTATACTCTGTCGAGCGCTCATCAGTGAGTATGTAATGTTTATATACTTCATACATCGACTAGTCAACGAGAATATGAATTCCAATGATGTAAGGTTCAACTAAAATTGCTATTTAATTTATACATTGATAAGATTTCACACTTCAACTGTGGCATAAATGTATAATGCATGAATCATTCCAGCGTCGGGTCAGTGATTAATTCAACTTATTAAAACACCACAAAACAAAATTATTCAAATGCATCTCAAATGTATGCAGTTGCACGCGTCAGATCAAATAATGGAAAAATCCATATTGTAAATTCACAAAAGTGAATGAAATAAATTTTAATTCATCCATCGACCAGTCCTGTCACGTACCAACGATCAATCCAGGCGTTTAAATAAAATTACTTATTATTAAAATGATAATTAAATTGAGCCACCCTCTTGTGCATATTAAAAAAGGCACGTAGGTTTTTAGGGTTTAAATATGTTCGAATATAATTTCTTATACCAAACTTATGTGGTTGAGTAGTCGATGATTTTGAACTTCTATCTTCTTGACTATGTAGTTAAAGTTCCGAATCAGGGGTGTTCTAGAGATGCCTCGAATGTTAAATTTTACTGAAGCCGGCGAGCCCTCAGTTAAGTAAAAAAATCACAGATCAACAGTAATTACTGTAGAGCATGGGTTACCAACCCCGTGCCCGCCAACTAATTTATCAAATCGTTAAAATTCTTTAATTTTGGATCTCAAATCTTTTCGGTGAGCTAAAAAGAAAACGAGTTTCGGAGATATTTTGGGGAAAAAATATAGGGAATTGAGGATTTCAAATTTCTCGGTGCCCTACCAATATTTTAGATTGCGCTCTAGTGTCCAAAAAGGTTGGTAGCCCCTGCTGTAGAGTCTAGACGGTTTGTATATATTATGAATCAAAAGACTATTGCATTTGTAAATTTCTCGTAAAATACATTAATTTCGGGTGCATACTAAAAGAGTTTATTAAATTTACATAGCAGTATATTTTTACATAATAAAAGCATATTAAGTAACATTCAATTGATTTCATGATTAAATTTGAATCGTTCAAATTATATACATTCACACAAGTTTTGTCACTGACGACCAGGGCTTCGCCTTTCGGCATCTTCAGGCGTTCAAGTGCACGGATGAACTTGAACTGACATAAATGAGTTCATGATTATTGCGAATCATCTTATAAGAGTGATAAAAATGCACTCCTTATCTGGAACACCGCGAATATCTCTCAGGTTAACCGAGCCCCTTGTTAACATTTTGGCAGTCCACCGCTGGTCCGAATTACTTTAAGGGGTGACAGTTATCATTTAAAAATAAACATAATTTTAAGAAAAACGTGTGGTTATCACTATTAATTTGATTTTTTATCCCCTCCCCACACAAATGATTATTTTTGTTATTGTTTGTATTTTCTCTTTCGCTCCAATCTCTGAATCCGGTCTAGAAATATATCTTCTTAAAAAGAAAAAAAAAACGTGTCATATCTGATAACACAAGAAGTATAATAATAATGTCTATAATTTTAATTTTATATCACGTACCGAATTATCTGAAAAATAAAGTAAATGCTTACGTTTCAGTAAAAATCTTACAATAACTGTATTGACTTATAATCCTTTTCTTATATCCTAATAACACAACAAGTACAATATTTTGACAAAGTTATTTTTTTTTTTTTTTTTAAATATATTTGACATTACAGCTTACGCCAATGCGTCAAATATTTTTGAAGTTGAAAGATCATACGAGATATACTCGATGAGAATTTTTGAAAGTCACATGAGATTAACTCAAGGAGAATTGACTTCACAAACACCCATGTCTTAGATCTCAAATTAAAATTGAAAAAAATCCAATTTGACATTGACCTTACCGGCAATCGAACCCAGACCCACCTGAGCGGTAGAGCAAGCTCTAACCAACTAGACCACAGTGGGCGACAATTATAAATTGTTATAAATTTATAATAACACAATTATAAATTGTTTCAGTAATATTGAGAGAGATATTTCAAAATTTTGTTGCGACTTGTGATGAAACCTTAAACCAGGAAAATTGTGAAAATTGAAAAATAACATACAATATTAAATTGGTCATTTTATATAATTTTAGCATTATATTCTATCCACAAAATAGAGCTAAATATGAACGACATTATGTCAGGAGGAGCTATTATTGTAAAGCATATTAATAGTCTATGTCTAATTCTAGTCTATGACTTTAACCATTAACAATTAGGTATACTTGAATCCGGACTAAAATGTTTGGAAACGGTCCTATCTTTATGACACTCGGTAAAACGCACATATTTATGGGTGCACATGGACTTCAAAATTTTTTAAAAAACTATGAAAAATAGCATCAATGCAAATTATTCATAATATGCTGCGATTTTCCACCATTATTTCTGTTTTTTGCCAATCTTTCGGGTTTATTCCCGGTATTTTCCGCCCTTTCAAAATACCCAAGTTTTTTGCAGCCTTAGTTGTGACCATATTTATTTAAACATAAAAAAGCAATTTCGAAATATTTTTCAGTAGCCATATATGTATTATATTTACTTCAATCATATTCGAACACGCAGTGAATTCAAATTTGATATGTCAAAATATATTGCTCGAATTTCGAACGCAAATATGGCCGTCATTAATATTGCTACACGTTCAAATCTAATTGAATTGCAGTTCCAATTAAATAATACGACAATGTCAGAATTTTAAACAGATGTTATTGTATAATAATATTATATTGTTTTATTGCATGGGTGACATTCATTTATCATCATCAGCTTCTGAAAATTCCATAGTGTTCGGATTAGCCAGCTGTCTGGCTGTTTCTTCCTTATAAATATTTTTAGAATTGCCATGTAATTTTCTTTACCTATTCTATGCCAAATAAGTTAAACCCGCGGCATTTGAGCTCTTTTTCAACGCCTGCAATTGACTATAAGTAGGTTGTTGTTCTTTTCATCATACATCATACCGTATTTTTTCGATTGTAAGACGAACCCTGTCCGCTCCCACTGTGGAGCATATGGACTCCTGATGGAGTTTATCTCAACAGATGTGTTACTACGAGAACTGCTTGTTACTCAGTTGCTCAACCTCCCTCTTTCCCATGAGAGTAGGAATAGAAGGATAGAGCTAGGACAGGACTAGTGGTTAGCTAATCGCTCTCGATATGCCCCGTTCATATGATAGGAAGGGTGGGAGGGGGGAATTAAAGACATGATCGATTGAAAAATCAATTTATAAAACTGTCATTACTGAGATTCGAACCCGTGACCTCCATAACTGAAGCCAACGACGTTGACCACTCGACCACACAGGTGAGATTTTCATTTACTAGCAACAAAAAATGAAAACAGTATATTGCATAACGATGATAAAAAACGCACATCGAATTGAGAGACAACAAAATAGGAAATAACATGCGTCTCATAATTGATAAAATACGGTATGAAATATTGTAATATGAAATTCAATTTCATTAATATGATATTCCACTAATTGTGACTGTGTTTCGTCTCTTTGAAAAACATCTTGAGACTAACTATCCTAAAGTTATTTATTAATAAAGTAAACAGAGACGATGAACGAACAACGCTTACCGCAATGAATGGAATAACAGTAATTTTAAATTGAAATAAATGTCGACAAAGTTTCCGTCGAATCCATCGAAAATGTTATAATATCGTCTCTGGAAAGGAAAATGGACGTAACCCTCAGTTTTTTCAAAACACCTTTTTTCGATAATCACAATGTATCAAACTTGATACACGTTCTATCAAAAGGATGTAAGCTGCAAATGTCGAATAAGTATCTAAATTTAGCTTTTAAGTTTGAAAAAAGATGAGCGTGTGAAAATTGAAACCAAGAAAAAAGACTGAAAAAAAGGTTTTTCCTGGACAATTTCTTTAATTAATATTAGGTTATGTCAATTAAACACCAGTTTACAAATTTTCGTACACTTCAACGTTGTGTATATTTCATAATATGCATATGGCCCAAAATCATCAAAACAGGGATGGGCTGGAGGAGGCTCGGGAGGGCTCGATCGACCCCCTTGTTAAATTTTGGGGCGGCCGGCGAACCCCTTGTTAAGACAAGAAAATCATTCGTCTTAGATCAAATCATCACATAACTGAAATTTCTGGAGATGGTTAAATTTGAAAATGAGTTGTCCCTTCATTTTTTCGTTCAGCGTTGTAGGCTTCCGTGTTGAACCTCACGGGTTCGAGTCCCAGTACAAAACAGTATTTTTTCGATCGATTTATCTATTTTCTGTTCGAAGGTATGGGTGTTTTGTAATGTCTTAAGATTGCCTCCTACGCTACTATTAGGTAATCACTTATCCTGTCTTATCCTTATCATGCTATCCATACAACCCTATTTAGAAAAGAGAGGTTGAGCGACGAAGTAACAAGCATTTCTCGTAGAAAAAAACTTTTGTTGAGATACCTTCATTGGGAGGCCATATGCTCGAAACTTGGAGCGGACATGGATAAAAGAATTGATACCATTTACCGAGCCCCTTGTTAAGATATTGGCAGCCCACCGCTGCATCAAAACACGTTTTTTGTGCCTCCTGTAAAATTTGCTATGTGTGGGTTATGTTCTATTTCCTTTCCACGGTCGATATGTATCACAATTAATTTTAAACAGTGTAACAATTAGTTTTAAATTCAACGTTTATGGCAATATGTTATCTTCATATGCCCACTGCACTCAATCTTTTTCAATACTATTATTTCCCACCCCTCCCTTACGTGTCCAATAAAATTTATGATAATCCCTTTCCATAGCCATTAAATTTAAGTAATTGATACTTGTCAGTGAAGGTGCTGTGTGCAATTGCCTATTAAAAAGGGTGCAGATTCAAATTCGCTGACAGCATCCGCCCTTTTCATATGAATAATTCAACTCCATTCTCACATGCTTATTGTCGTATGATAAAATTGATAAGTAATTTATTTTCATTTTTATTGTCATTTATTTGTATTTTATTATTTTCCTGGTCCTGGATTTTATGTATAGAAGTTTCATAACCAAATTGCAGAATATCTCTTTGTTATTTCCTCTTTTTCACAACATTTTTAAGTGATTTAGAACTTCGACTGATGGTGTTTGATGGAACTTTAATATCAAATTTGAATTATTTTGATTCTGTAGATTATAATTATCATCTACCCACTTAATTAATTACAACTAATTAACGTCATAAATTCTCACAGTCACATCAATTAGGTTAACAATAATTATACTGTACGATTCACTTTTATGTTTGTTCATAAACGATACAAACCGTTTGCTGCCCGTCAGTTTAAATGCATTCGTGCACTTGATAAAACCAAAAGATGCCGAAAGGCGAAACCCGGGTCGTCATCGACAAAATTTATGGAAGTGTACAGAACCAAAATAATTCAAATTTGATTTTTAAGTGAATTGAACCATTTCTGTTCGATGGCATGGAGAATACGATCTTTAGAAGGGCGATTGGATATGTTATATTAGAATTGGTAACTAACTGTTTTTGACGAATAGTCAGTACTTTTTTTGACAAAAAAAAGTGCTGGAACTCACTTCTTGTCAAGCTTTGCATTAATAAAAACACAATATTCCTTTGTACTTTATTTAATAAAGTCAGGGCTGGTTTCGCTCATGGTGAGCATAGTCAACTTATCATCATGAGCGAAACCGGTCCTGACCTCATTAAATAATGTACAAAGGAGTATTGTGTTTTTATTAATATAATGCTTTTCAACCAAGTATTGACAGTAAACACCTTTAAAAGTGATCAAGCTTTTCACTAAAAGTTTTTTTATTCCAATCCACGTCCGTTTCCAAAGGACGTGGAAGCATATGGCTTCCTAATAGAGACATCTGAACAAAACTTTGTTTTACGAGAACTGCTTGTTTATTCTGTTGTTCAACCTTCCTAGTTTAAGAGAGATAAGGCTAGGACAGGACTAGTGGTTAACTAATCACTCTCATTTTTCCCCATTAAGTTTTGGACTGGAAGGATGGGAGAGAATTTAGATATCACAAACACCCACGCCTTCAACCTTAACCTGATTGTTTTCGTTTGTGGAATGAAGAATGTGACCCATTTCGCTACCATTTAATTCTTGGAGATTTACTTCACTTTTCAACAAATTGAAAGACTATTTTACTTTGCTAATCTATATAATTGAGCTCGAATTTTTTACTGTTATTACTTTTCCACGAAATAATGATTTAAAAAAATGTTTTCAGTTGTCTTTTTTTCACCCTAAAAAAAATATTTTTTTATTTTTTGGCGAATATTGATACATTGACCCATTAGCCGGAACGCCGTTTCACCGCGTGACATGAGGGGGGGGGGGAAGCACTGCGAATAACTATAATTGGACGGCTGATGTGGTTTATTCTTTTATTATGAGATAAAACAATTGTTTCCTTTGATATAGACCGCTTTATACAATATTATGACTAAATCCTAGCGTTCCTAGTAGAGTCATGTGACGTTCTAGCTGTCTGATTCTAACATCACTTGAGAACACGTGACTAGGAGTAAACGTTTTTATTGTTTGTTTATTTATTTAAGTACATGTACTTACTACAATGCAATACAATTTATTTCTGCGATATTCTCTTAACTATGTTGTGAATTGTGACGGTTTTGCCATAATGAAATCTAATTCCTCTATTATTGTGTCGTCATACGATATCATTGCTAACTATAATATGTACGCTCTACTTTCTTAACGCGGTTTTAGAATAACACGGTCCACTTAAAAGAGTAATTTATTTTAACACGATTCCCAGACATAAAAAAACCAGAAGCGAAATAATATTAATAACAATAAATTCAACGACAAAAGACAGTAAATAGGAAACAGAATGCTTTATTAGATCTGACACATTAGACGTGTCGGACATTTCTAGCGATGAAAGCGATTTATGTCCAGTCCCTCATAAAAGTCCCCGTAAATAATCAGGTAGGGATGAATAGTACCAATTTTCTTAATTAAAATAAATATTATGAATTAAAAAAAATGTAATTTGATTATTATGATAACTTGTTATACACGATTTTATATACCACAATGTTAATATAAAATTAAATTAACTTTGATTATTCCACGTATTGTGTATCAAAATGTGACACGTGTTTCGTCTCTTTCAGAGGCATCCTTAAAATCAGTCGTACTTAAGCAAACATTTGCGAAAGTAGTTGTCTGAGGATGCCTCTGAAAGAGGCGAAACACGTGTCACAATTTGATACACAATACGTGGAATAATCAAAGTTAATTTTATTTTATATTAAAATGAACTTCCACAAAGTTACCGCCGAATCCATCGAAAGTACCACAATGTTACTATTTTGTCAAATAACACAGTTTTTTTAAAATTCAGCGAACCAATCATAATTTTTTCTATGAATTCTATCACTTTTTACACGGTTTCTTGTGGAACGTATCTACAGTGTAAAATAGAGTTGAGTGTACTTAACTTATTATGTACCAACTAGTTATAAGTTTTAGAACTATCGCGAATAGCTTTTTTCACTACTGTGTTAATGACAGACAGTTTTAAAAACACACTTTTCACAGGGAATTAAGCCAGAATTTAACCGCGAGTCATTTGTTTTCTTTGTGCTGTTGTGCAACCCGAATGAACGCACCAATTGAACGTATTGAAATAGGTTGTGAATTCGTGCCTTTCACGTATATTATCAACATCAAAAATACCATAACAGTAATCATTATCAAAGCCTTTCAGTAAAGAGTTTCGTCAAGCATTTTCGTATAATTAAAATTGTACGTGCAATCTGTTAGAACTCCCGTAAATACACACTTTAATACAGTAATATTCTTGTATTATTTACATATTGAAATTATTTGAAAATCTTATGTCATTTCGTTTGTAATGGATTTTATGTTAATCATTCTTCTTGAACGTCGGAAGACGCTAAGAAAAATAATGTCCATAACGAAATCAGTGGAAATGTTCAACAATTGAAACATTCAAAATCAGATTATGATATCTTCTTATAATAAAAATAATAAAAGATTTTTAGTACTTTTTTCACTTTAAATTAATTTGATCAGGACCGGTTTCGCTTCTCACGAGCATTATCAACTGATATATAACCTATAACATACAATAAGGTGTTAAGCATTTTAATTTTGTGTAATTATAATGTAATTTGAAAATCCTTTTAATTGTTAGTAATTGCTTACACCTTTTTTATTTAAATAGCACTGCTTAATTTATTTTCCTTATCAGTTGATAATTACTAAAAATCTTTTAATATTTTTATTATAATGCCATTCCACCAAGTATTGACAGTGAACACCTTAAAAGTGATATCTTCTTATGTTTACTTTTACAGACTAATTTCAACATTTACTTAGAATTTTACTGTTATCAATATAACAAACAGTCAATATTACAAAAGCTGATTGCTCCAATCACGAGTGTGTCCGTTTATTGTTTATCGAATACATATTTATAATTAAATAAATATGTGGATATCTACATATAAAATAATAAAATGATAAACGAAACTAATAGTTGGTTTTCTTTTCCTTTCAGATTTAGTATGCTGTCACAAGTGTGAGGCCAGGAGCATGTAGCCGATCAGCCAATGCGGGCTGATGGCATATCCGCCCGCGCTTTGGCGCCCTGCGACTCACAGAACCCTTCGATCGTCATCCACCATCGTTCCGCTGAAGAAATCTTCCATCCGCTACAGATCTTCGTCCCGTACGACTCTGAAGATCCATCTGAAACATCGACAGAAGACCTCCAAGACAAATCGCTTAACGGAAACATACTCCATGAAGTCGATGGAACGGACAACCAATCTTTATCCGCGCGATCTGTCTCTTCACCAGATAAGAGATACGACAGGATCAGTTACATCGACGATGTTTCATCCAAGTCTCCGATGTCAACCGAAGAACAGCACAACTCTCATCGTTCTCCAAATGGTAATGACGAAACATCTGATTCAACTGTCTCCATCAATGCAAGCGTTGACAATATTATGGTCGTGGAAATTTCTACTGAAAAGGAGAAGACAAAACGTTCGGAAGCCAAAAAGAACGAAACAAAAATCAACAAGAAAGACGGAATCAAATGTGACGTTTCAATTAATCCATCTCCACGCAAAGGGTTTAAGTCCTATCCAGGCTTCAATAACTCAAATTGCCCCGAGGTTAGACCTGATGATATTATCTACGATGAGTTTGATGAAAGCTCAGTTTCTAGTTCCTATAAAAGTATATATTTTGAACCAAAATGTGATAGACGCGAAGTTGAAGCTAAAACTTCAGGAGCGAAACCCAAAGCGACGACAGTTATTGAAGATCAATGCCAATCGCAAGGACTTGATGGAAGTTCTCGAATTTCCGGTTTACTTCAATACAACGCTGAAGTGGAGAGGGAAGTTGGAGTTAGAAGTACTTTACGTAATTTCCGCAAAAGAAATCGGAGAACATTTGCAAACTGTAACGAATATGCAGATGTATTCAATTGTACTGCCGAGAGTGGCTCAAATGGTCCAGCAGATGTTGACACTGACTCTGTGTCCAATCTATCGTCAGCCAGACCTTTCCAAAGCTTTGCCAGCAATATTAGTCCTATTAGTTATGTTCAGAATGATGCTTGCGGAGAAAGTGTCGCGCAATACTCGAAAAGAACATATCCATCAAGGTCATCTCACTTTTCGAATACTGCGCTGGGAAATGAGCACACTAATTTTATCAAATGTCACGCTCTTGGCGAGGCAAATAGTGACACGTTGCAGAAAAGCATTCAAAATAATAGACTGTCGTACGATGGACGTGACAAAATTAATAGAATACCCCTTGAGAATAATTGTGGCAGAGTTTCAGCGGAAAGCGACGAGGGAACGACTCCACTGCGGGGGTTTTCTCCGCGGTATACGGTCGGCCCCCTCGAGAACTTTTCTAAGTCTTATTACGCGATAGCGGCCAGGTCGGACGGAACATCTTCCGTGCCCAAATCCCAGAGTTGTTACGATTACCGTCTACCTGAGAGACCCAGACGCGCCGCGGTACAACACCGAGACGCCGACGAGGCCCTGTCCTGCCTGCTGTGGCAGCCGTACGAGTGCAGAGGGGGGGAGGACGGTGCTTCGCTAGCGGAATCAGCCGCGGCCGGAGAGAGCTGCCCCTGCCCGAGCCCGCCTCATTCGCGTACCGCCGCTCGCTATGGAGAGTTGTCGCGCGCGGCCGACATGCGGTTGACTGTACCGGCGCCCGCGCACGGCCGGGCCACGAACGCGCACCCCGCGAGTGTAGTACTTTCTCTGCATCAGCCGTCTTCCGAGACAGATCCGCACGGAGTAAACCTCCAGCAGACCATCAGCCACACGACGGCCAGTGTCAGTAACGTTGTTCACGCGAGTGTCATTCACAGTGCCAGTGTCGAAGGTATCCAGGATACTGCCTCCAATAATAATGCGTGTAGATTGAGCGTGATTGGGAGCGACGGGGGGCGTCGTTCCCGCGATGTGGGTGTCGTCAGTGTGAACGGTGAAGTGGTTTCGGGGTGTAGCACCAGTGTCGCGGTGCCCGCTCTCAGGACTTGGGGATCTCAGACGGAGGAACCGGGATCGGGGGCTCTGGCGCCGGCGACCAGGGTCGTCGGTCCGCCGCAGCTTCCTCCGCCTTACAGCACACTTCCGCATGCATATTCGATTCATGCGCAGCCGCAGCCTTTGCCGCCTCCGCCCTTGCAGCAGCACGCCTACCCATTTCAGCCAGTCAGTCTCAGAAGGTATGGACCAGATTTATATTTTACAAATATCCCGTATCCATATCAATTTCCGCAGTAAAACAATAACCAAGAGTTCACGAACTGCCTAAACCAAACAATATTATAAACACTTTTTTATATTATCAAAAGTCCCTGATCAGATAGAATAGTTCGTCTTCTTGTTATTAACTCACTGAACGAATTATAAATGGTTTGCATTTGCTATATTTTGAGTTGTTTTAATCAGGGCCGTGAAGTCGTGTAAAAAAAGACGACTCCGACGTCAAAGAAATTGTTCAATCATTTCATTTTAACTTATATATATGTATACATCAGATCATCTTTAGTCAGCCAAGCATGCAGTGTCAACACTAAGGACTATTACGGATTACAAACACATCAATACATTATTTTTTTAACTGAGTCGTAAGATTTTAAGACTCAGGACAAAACCTTTGACTCCACATCCCTGGTTTTAACTAAAGGTAACATCTTCATTTAGATGAAGTATAAAAGAAGATTATATCCATTGTTTATTAACATTTTTATGTGTAAGTTTCAAATAACATTTGTTAACAGAACCATAATTTAATTAAAAACAACGTAAGTATTTTAGTAATAAACATTACATATTATATTCATACATTGTGGTCTTCAAGATAAAAACTATATTAATAATTGTTATTATGCTGTAAACTTTAGAAAATTTTGTGTACATATTGATGACTTCTCTTATCTATTGCTGAAATATATTAGATTGGTAGCGTTGTCGCCGACTTCTTTGTTTCATGGTAAAAACACGGAGATGTCAATGCGTACTTAATTTTTTTTACCGAAAATAACATTACCGTCCATGGGAATTGTCTGCAGGGTTGCATTTGTGGTGAATCCACAAGTGGTTCTTGGTTTATTGCGAATGTCATTTATTTATGTACGTTACTAATAGTTTTCATCTCATTTAATCTGACACAGAAATCAATCCAACTTAAATACAATTGATTGCGCATCCAGATATAATCATTCTTTTACACATCTATCTTTAACTGTTTATATCCATGTGTATATTAAACAGTTTTTGAGATAGTCCGTTTTATTTGTAATAAAATGATTTTGTGAATACGCAATAGGAAATCAAAAATACAATTTATGGTTCTATAATCGTTATAAAACTAGAAGACGTTTAACACGATTCAATTGTCAGTTGTGCTTTGGTGTGTATACACGCAAAGTTATGTATGGATGCCGGATGGTTATCGGTAGGATGACACGTTTATTTCGATTATATTTCCAATGAATTGGTAACAAAAACGGCGTATCCGCTTTGCATCAATTCGATTAGGTATGTGATTGCAAAAAAAAAACGTTCTGTTTGTTGTTTTATTTCTGGCATCACATTACGGTCAATGCGTAACAAGTTTTTGCACACTGACAAAACCAACATCGGTGATTCAATACTTCTTTAGGAAACATGCTAAGTGAATGCACAGCCTGACTTTAACACAATTTTTCGTTGATTTGAACAAATCGTGATAAATATTTTACAACAGTTAGCTGCACGTATGTAATCAAATCAAGCTGTGTTGTGAAAGGTGTACTCATTCGATTACCATTCTCGTCCATCTTAGACCATGAACTTTAAAAGTAAAGGATGCCGAAGGTCATTGCGTTTGTTTTTTTTTTGTTGTATTTGCATAATAAACAATCCAACTGATTGATTTCGTTCGTAGCAGGATGCTAAATACATACTTGTGTTACATGATTATTGTGAAAGGCAATTACTCGTTTATCCGTATAAAGGCCGGATAGTAAACATGCATTGTTCTCGACAAACGAATCTGTAGTGAACAAGTCCTTCATTTGCCTCTGGGAAATATTGGAATCATCGCGAATCACATCGACTTTGGTAAGGAAAAAGGACGTAACCCACACATATTTTTTTTACAGGAGACCCAAAAAACGTTTTTTGATGATTTTGAGTCAAATGCAAATCATGCAATATACACAAACTTTTATTGCATGGAGACTGATAAACTGGTTTGGAATTGATTTTATCTGATATAAATTAAATATATTTAAAAAAAAAAACCTTTTTTTCAGTCTTTTTTCTTGATAGTAATTTCTACGTGCCCTTTCAATTTGATACTAATTTGGCATTGTCAACTTACATCCTTTTGATAGAATGTGTATTAAATTGTATATATTGTGATTATATGGAATAAAGGCTGTTTTGAAAAAACTGTGGGTTACGTCCTTTTTCCTTTCCGCGTTCGACATTCTTTTCCACGACATGACTCGCTGAAAACCTTATTAAATTTATGCTTTGAGTATTGTTTTCCGAGACGATATTTTTCATCTTAACGCTTGTATACGGCTCGAAGTAGGTATTGTCGATTATCGCCTTCATTTATCATATTATAAACTGGATAGATATACAAATAATTCAGAGATTGTGGGTTTTACGAAATCGTCTTGTTTATAAATTGATAAACCTTTTGTTCGGAATGGGTAAGTACAGAAGAATAGGGTTAAGTAAGGACTATCAAAAGCTTATAGCTCTCGCGTAGGAGATAACATAAACACCGCACACACTATGCCTTTCAACTCAAATCCATAAATCAATAAAAAATATTAATAAAAACACAATAATCCTTTGTACTTCATTCCACTTTATTTAATATGTCAGGACCGGTTTCGCTCATTACGAGCATCGTCAACTGACGTTGGCAACTGACATCAGTTGACGATGCTCGTAATGAGTGAAACCGGTCCTGACATATTAAATAAAGTGGAATGAAGTACAAAGGATTATTGTGTTTTTATTAATATAATGCCTTTCCACCAAGTATTGACAGTGAACACCCTAAAAGTGATCAATAAAAAATATCTGCACGGATGTTCAAACCCGTTGACAGCACAACCAAACGACGAGCGACCAAAAGTTACGGAAAATAATAGAACGTTGAAACAAACAAGTGCTGTTCACACTTGCAAAACGTTTGAATTTGGTTTTGACGTTAGACGTCGATGAACACACCAAATAGGTTGATTCTTATTATGTCGTTGAACGCAATTTGTCATCTTTGCTGTCAATATTTACTGTTGTCTCGCAACCTTATACGAGCGTTCCGCTTTAGGTGTCATTTACCTTGACCGTGCATCCAATGCAGGAATAAACGTGTTTTATTGAGCATCATATGCACGCTTTCACGATCGATCTTTTCGTGTGGTCTCTCACCACCTTATTTTACAATAATTATTGGCCAGAACCGGCTTCGGATGCGTGATTGCAAACGCATGTATAACTCGGTACTCAATCAATGTTGTTTACTTACCAATTCATAAACAAGCCAAAGATCTGTTGACACTGCTTTCTCGATCCGTGAACCCTGTTCTGATATTCACTCGAAAAATCTTTGCAGTGTCTATTGGTTATACTTATATGTATGTTTTAATATGTACCTACGTTCAGGTAAATTTAACGTTTTTTGAATCTTGTCAAATTAATCAAATAATATTTTTTGAAGCTAGTCAATAAAATTGTAGTAGCCTTTATTGCAGTAATACATAACCCGCACGCGGCCTATGAAATCGATACAGAAATTCTCTAAGTATTTTTCAATATTTGTCAGTTTGATGATTATTATTATGTGTTTGCAAGCGTAGTTAATCGATTGTTGTTTTATGCCATTTAATTTAGTGTTAGTTGTCCACACAAAGTTTATCAAACGGCTCCGCTTAGTTTTTTCGGAACTACAATGTGGCTTGCGATGTTCTGTCCGATAATGCTTCTTAACGTAGAGAAACACGGGTCACAGTGTGTAACACAACAAGTGGAGTATCAAAGTTTTCAAATTAAATTGTATTAGTATTTTTATCTTACCCTCATCTTGTATCCAGTAGAAATGACAAAAGAACCCAACCTCCATTTTGTAATTATATAAATTCTAGAATTAGAATCAAGTTTATCCCTGAATAAGCCTAAGACAGTTTGTCTGGAGATGCTTCTCAAAGAGGCGAAAAACGTTACACAGTTTGCAATACAACAAGTGAAGTAACAAAGTTATAACTTTATATTGAAAATTTTATTATTATCCACAATTTTACCGCCGAATCCATTGAAAATATTGTATTTACTAATTGCGTAATGTATAGAAGAGTATTTCGAAAAAAAAAGAAAATCGCTCTTCGGTTCGACGTACAATAACATAAAATACCTGCACCATTCATTGACTTGCAAATATTTGGTTTTGGCTACTCATTATTATATATTTTTAAAATTACAATTTAGTTACTTATGCATACTCACATACTATTATTTTATATTTTATATATATTATTTCGTTAGAACACACACCAGAGGCTGTCCAATTATTTCAAAAATTATTGTCTGTCACAAGAAATCGCGTGTGCTGCAATACAGATTCTGTCGCCTCACTTTTACCGTTTCTAAAATGGCCGCAGCGTCAATTATCTGTCACTGTTAATTGTTACTTTTCTTCGGCAATCTAATCTTTTTCAATGAATTGTAATGTTGGTAAGTATCTGTCGAATTTAATTTCTTATTGCGTTGCTTAATACCTAGTCTGTACTTAAAATACCATCCCGACTCTGGCAAAAATACAGTCTTGCTTAGAGTTCTTTACGCCAAAATTGCACGAATAAAACAATATGTTAAGTTTTAATCTTGTTAATACATTCATCAAATGTGTATGGTATGACACGCAAATATTTAATATATACATATTGACCGTGGAAAGGAAAAAGGACGTAACCCTCAATTTTCTAAAAACAGCTTTTCTTCGATAATCACAATGTATACAACTTGACACACATTCTATCAAAAGGATGGAAGCTGAAGATGCCGAATAAATATCTAAATTTAGCTTTTAAGTTTGAAAAAGATGACCTTGTAAAAAATTAAAATCAAGAAAAAACACTGAAATAAAGGTTTTTCCGATACAATTTCTTTAATTAATATTAGGTTATGTCAATTAAACACCAGTTTAGAAGTATCCGTGCACTTCAAGGTTGTGTATAATTCATAATTTGCTTATGTCACAAAATCATCAAAACACGTTTTTAGTGCCTCCTGTAAAATTTGATATGTGTGGGTTACGTCCTTTTTCCTTTCCACAGTCGATATATATATATTTTCAAATCTTATAATAAAATCAATTAAAAGTTGTTATTTTTAGTTTTAGCTTTTCTAACGACTGTCACTTTGAAAGTTCATCTCTTATCTTCTTCATTCTTTTATTTGAGATTTCCACTTGATCGACATTTTGTTTAATATGTCAATCGTTCTGCTATATTCAAGATGTGTAGACAACTGATAAATTTCATTGACGACAAGAAAGCTAATGTTCGTCACATTCTCAAACTCGCCAGACAGGTCTTTCTATAACTAGTACAAAATACGACATGTAGAAGAAAAACCTTTCTTTGTTACGTACTTAAATTTTTCACCGCGAATGCTTTTTTAAAACAAATATTTTAGATTAAAAAAACTTCTTGGTTCTGAGAGTAATCGTATAACTTACTGTTTCGAAAAAAAAAATACTTGCCTCGAATACTAGGTGATCCGATGGCTTAATTTCAAAAATAAGAGAACGGGCTTACCAACCCCTTATTATGTCAAATATATATTTAAAAAAAAAAGCGTGGTAGATCCTGGGTTAGATCCTGGAAGGCCATCCGTATAATGCACTCGGTGGAGCTACGCCACGCTGGGAGGAACCTAGGAAACCAGACTCATAGCGACGGGAGGAGACAGATATATTTTTTCATCATCGCGTTATGTTCAGATTAATGTTGTTATTTTCCAGTACTATTTAAAATAAAATAATAAATAAACACTTTCGTTTCTTTTTCTTCTTGTCTACACCTAGTTTAATTTTCATATTTTTTATTAAATGTCTGTAATGTATATATATATATTTCGAAACATTACCAATAACCAAAGTGTGGGTTGATAATTCTTTCTCAAGCGTGACAGGTGTCAGATTTATAATTTGCTACAAGATTTGCATTGTGCAATTTTTAATCTACGTAGGCTTTGTCGAAATATATTAATGCATTTGAATTAAACACGACATCTGAATTTTTGTTAAATTGAAAAACCTTAGTTATATTTCTTATATCCATGTGCAAAAGACAGCACGATGAAATGGGATTGAAAACCATCAACATTAATAATCATTCATACATATTTGTACGATTAATGAATCCTTAATTTCTAGACTGAATATGATAACATATATAAATTTTAATTAATCACATTAATTAACCAACTGAATGTATAAATGTATCTTGAAGTTTATTTACTGTGCCTTTTAAGAAATACCTGCATCGGTAAATGTCTGTCAGAATAGGCATTCCGGTCGGGTCCATTATCGCAATGTTTCGTATTATAAATATTTATGTTGGTACGCTTAATTAAAGTGACGTTTGTTGTTAACGGGATCCAACATAACGTGCAGGATATCCCTTAACCTTATCATCGAATCTGGCACAGCACAACGCTGTTCATTTCATGAACATCACGATATCTCATAGAAAAATCTTAGAACTAAATAAATACCTGAGTTAAATAACTACGCACATTCTCTTTAAGTTATAAACAATGGTTTAACATCCAGTCTTCCTGTTGGGAAATTTTCAAACTGGTATCTTTACAATCATGTAGAAACTTATTTTGCAATGGAACACTTTACAAGTCTGGAAATGTTACCGGCACATAGCTTGTCTTTCTTAGGTCGGGTAATTTATAATAGTAAACATATTAATGAAAATATATGTTGTTAAATCACTTATTATTTATTGATTAATTATTTTTAAAACATGTCACATAGAAATATGAGTAAACAAAGAAAGCTCTCGGTGATCAAAATTCTCCGCCTGAACTTGGATATTTGACGTTTTAAACATCAGTGGAGATTTTCCATTGCTCGATTTTTAATTTAAAGTAGAAGATGCTTAAATGTGTTGCAGCTTATATTAATAAATTGACATTGGGTAAGAAACAATTTTATCAATATGGGATTATTAACTACTTAGTCTTCAAAGAATATTACATAATTTAAATGACTATTGTAATTAAACAAACTCATTTAAATTTAAACTAATCCGTTACTACGACATTTACAATAATCCGATTTAAAAAAAAATGTTATGTTGAATACAACATATGTATAACGGTATTTTCGCCTTTATTGAGTTTTACCTTGAAAGACACAGACAAATTGAATAACTTCCTGTATTGGATAACTCGCCGTACATTTGAATAAATGAAGGTTTTAAGTGTAAACTATCTCACCAATTAGAACTCTTATTTTTTTTTTACTGTAATTCTAATAACTTGATTTGTGCAGAATATTTTTTACGAGTTAGAATATTGAGTATTGCCATTACATTGTGAATCTTTTAGCACACGCATAACTAAGCAAAATTAAAGATCGTAAAAAATGTTATTAAGAATAAGGTAAGTAATAAGCGATCTTTTTTTATAATTGAATAATTGTACATAACTGTAATTATTCGAGATTTTTCGAGAATCGAAAGTGCCCATCATTTTAATTTATTTGTGGTTCCCACGTGCCATATATTTTGTATGCATTGGTGTACTTACAATATGTTGAAATTTGAATATTTGTAGGTACAATATTTTATTGAAATATTTTCGAAATGACTTAAGTAGAAATTAATTATGTAGCAAATAAACCAGGAAGCCTTCCTTAAATAATGCGAAATAATCGTTTGAACTCTTTATTTTCTCGACCACTCGAATCGCAGATGGATTCGTATATTGTTGTTTTTAACAAAGTATTTTACCTAACTAAATATTTATAATTATGTTTTAGACTTTACCAATGTTTTATTTTGTGATATGAACACGACTAGGTTATGAAACGTCATCCAATAGCTAACATATTACAATCGTTTATACGAGCCGACAACCTTTGCGCTAGATATCAAAATATTTAAAATGAAAACTGGTTTTTTGGTGCATTACTAAATATGATCTGACCCGAAATAGATAAATTTAATAGAGTATTAGTGTATTTCGATTGAAGAATAGACAAAAAATAGAGTATTTGGAATACATGTACACCATAAAGAATGATTTCACAATCTACCTATCCAAATTACTATAACGCAAATACAAAAGTCGAACGCACGAGTAAATTGAAAATGTAATGACCTAAAGAAATTTGTTTCATACTAACACGGGTACCGGCTTTGCTTGAAATTGACGAACAAATTTAATTTGATTGTCCAGTATAACGTATAACCAAATTTTAGGTAGTCGCTAATTACAAAAATGTCAAAAATATATATTCTTTAAAACAACTTGCCTTTAATTCACAATGAATTTCGCAAATGCTAAGAGTTATTCAATGTTACTTTTATTAGCCATGGAATGATATTTAGATTTCAACTATTCGTTTTCGTTTACCGCAATAACCAAACGACTGCAATTTTGTTTTTATCAATTATTAAATGGACAAAATTGTCAATTGTTTCTTGTAAAAACCTTTTTTTCATAACAATATTTCATAAATAGCTTGTGGTGATTTTATATTAATTAATAACTAAACATGGGAATTAGAATTCTATTGACAACCTGTTGATTACTTGGGAGCATAGTATTCAATGCATTATACATTTATCTGTGAGTCGGGATCATTTTTTTACCGCGATCGCAACACCGATGCCAACTTACCCTACACACAATATTAATGATGCAAATGACAGGTAGCTATTAATTACATTTGCCGAAAAACCGTTTCAGCCTAGTTCACAATCAATATATTTTTTACTTCCATCTCTTATAAGAATCGGTTTCTGCAAACAATACATGAAAATCATTATTATGAACAATAAAAACTTAAATAATAACAATAAATTGCAACGACGAGTGTCGAGCTTCGCTTTCCCTGCTTGCGAAACAATTCACTTTTGTAAAGCAACCAACTTCATACTGCTTTTTCTTTGATTCGTTTGATTGTTGCCTTGGTGTTGCCCAACTTGGTTTTCAACATAGAATATTGCCCACTTATATCCGCAATTGCTTGTTTTCCACTGTCTGCTTATATTATATCTATGACATAAGGTATGGAGGTAATTGTATTTGTTTGTCTATACATTTTGACGTTTTGAGGTAGATTTTGAAATACTGAACACTTTTACGGAATAAGACACGTAGGTAGGTATAGTAAGAATTATAAATTGTACACAAACAAAAAATATTCACGAATAATTCTTGAATTACTATCACTAATTATCTAATGCTGACCTGGACCTGTACTAGTTGCTCCTGAGATACGCAGTAAAAAATAAACGTCTGTCTATCTTCTGGTTTGCTCACCGTGGAAAATAGTGCTTTTAAAGCATGGGGGATCGAATAAGAACGATCAGGTCTCTATTCTACTATGTAATTTATCTGGATTGATCCATCACCAACTTCAGTTGTTTTCAAATAGTTTTATTTTTACATGACATGGTTTTTGTCTCTCACTTCCACCTCCATTTCTGAAAACTAAAATTAAATTATTAATAATAAATATAAACTTACAATAATTAAGTAAGAATCAATTACGGCTAAATTTTAAAAAAAATTGAACAGCCATAAATAAATAAACATCACACATGTTTCAAGCTCACAGATTTATCCGCTGTTCTCAGGTAGATAAATTTGCTCGGAACGTTGCGAACACGGATATTAAATTTAAAAATCGTATCTATCAATGATGTTATTATAATTTTATGGTAAAACAACAAACTGAATTGTATTCAAGTGCCATTCACACGGTCGTAATATTATTTTAGTTTGGTTAGGTTTGGCAGGTCTAAATGTGGGAGGCTCTTGTTTATGGCACAGTGAGAGAAAGAGACACATCAGGTATGTTATGATGCTTGACAGGAAAAGAGATAGACGTAGAGAGAGAGGCGATGTGAAATCTCATATCCAAATGGACCGAGTGAACAATGAAATGGTAACCGTCAAACAATCGATTACAATAAGGAAGTTTTGCATTTTTGTACATTGTAAGACGTTATTTTGCATACTAACATTAAATTTATAGTATGAATATTATTATAATTAATATTTATTGTTTCGGTAAAACCGAAAAACATTAGTGTATGTTTATCTTCAATTGATTATTTTCAACTAGATACTACAATTTTATAGAAAATTGTTTGGAGATATCGATGAGTGGTCAGAACAAGATGAATGTAGCTCTAAAATAATTAACTTTAACGTTCAATATTAAACAAATGAAAAAAACTGTCTTCGCTTATATAGAAAAAAGCAACTTTTATGTTAATAATAATTAGGTGCTCGTCTATTATTGGTTATTTACTGTTGTACATACATACTTTAAATATTTTGACATTTGTCCATTAAAAAAATACGTTCCGTTTCGTAACAATATTTGTTTGCTTTGAGTTAAAATAATAAGCGGGCTCACTAAGTTGTGGGCAGCATAATAACACATTTTGATTATTTAAAACCGGTTTATTGTAAGTGATTAATGAATGCATTGCGATAAAAACAACAACATATCGAAGCCAATAATTATGAATATTTGACAACTTCAAAAATATAATAGTGTACGGTATTTCCAGAAACAATACGCGTTAATTTATTTAAAATAAAACGAAATAAGTTGCTATGATTATTATCCAAAGCTATTATTATTTAAAGTCGTTGTAGGCATCTAAATTAATTTCGATTGTTTCAATCACATCTTCTTTAAAATACTAAAAGTAATGGCATCTATTTAATAACGCCGCTCAAATATTATATATGCACACTCTATTTATTATGAAGACATATTTATAATGAATTGCTACAATAATACGTAGGTATAAAGACAAAGTAACCTACAAAACCATAATATAAGATAGACGTAAAAGATGTTTATGGTTCGTAGATTTCTAAAATTAAATGTGGGCTTTGTTATTATGACTAATACATAGCTGATGTTCATCTCTATTGAAGGCATATACAAAATCTTAGAACTCCATGAACCATTTATAGCCATTGATTGATTGCTCCATTGTTTCTAAGTTATAGAAGATATCGGTTTTATAATTGTTATTATTCAAAAATTGTACATGTACTTACTACTTACATGACAGAGATTTTATACAATACCAATTATTCCACACTTTACGTTGGTATCAATGTTTTATTTTTTATTCTTATTTTATTATCTATAAATTGCACAAAACATGATAGGTAATAATTTATTACTACGATTTAATTATTAATGTTAATTATAAGTTATAAATTAGTCGCATCTAAAATAATTGAAATAAGTATTAACTTTTATTCAATCAATATAAGAATTGACTTAAATATCTATTATTGACAAAAATGCCTTCAAATGACAAAATAAACTAGTTTTAAAATGAACTTCTTCAGTTTGTTGTTCCCAGAGAATTCTTTATAACTAAATAAATAATAGTAACGAGGAAGACTTGATACCAATTAATCAAGGAAAAAAATCGTTAATCAATAAATTTTAAATGCTTCCGTAATCTTGTAATATGTATCTATGTATTTACGTAGGCTGCTAGCGTGACGTGTCATAATTTTTGCAATACATTCATATTTGTTTTTACAGTCTAATTAACGTAATTTGAATATGTTTACATCACTATAGGATACAAATATTAAACACATTTCGTTTTACCTTATTGAATAATTATTTTATTATGCAAATCATATTTCGCCATTTGGGCTTTAGGTAGTAAGTAATAGAGGAGAATTTGTTAAATTTTCTTTCACAGTTTAATGATTTTTATTACGAACCTATTCACAGTTTTGTTCATTTATTGGGATTACAATTGTTTGCATAGCATAACTATTGTTTCATCGGTCTTAATTTAAAATAAACATTGATTGCTGCAAACGTTATTTTATTTTTTATATTATTATTTGAATAACATATTTTTGTATGTTCTTTCTTATCTTTGATTCAGTATAATTTAGTTACGGGTATTTTTTAAATGTTGAATTAATTTGACAAAACTACGAAAAAAAGCGACACTATTTACTATCATTTTGAAACACTTGTGTGTGGATGGTTACTATAACTGTCATCTTAGCTAAGCATAATATGTACATTAGCAATACTGGTAAAAACGTTATACGTAAGTATATCCCAAACGAATGAACTATCTATCTACTCACTGCTAAATCGAAAATAGCACATTATTTTATCACTTCTCTTCCATTATTTTTGTTTATCTGCCTTTTTAAATCAACCTGGAATCAACAGTTTGTTTGCGAGCACATGGCCCGGCTAGCGGTGTTGCCGCGATTTATACCTCCTCTCTTTTTCACTTGTGTTGAAAATTCTGAAAAGCCTTTTACTTGTCGGTAGTACGATAAAAGCACTGTTGCACTGTGCACACAGCGGTCTCGCTCCGTCACACTATAATGCTCCTTTCTATCGCAGCAACACATTGCCAGATCAAGTATTGCTTGTTTCCTCTCGTAAATATGCGTGTCCCGTTCCGACACTGGCTTTGCACTACTGTCACTGTGTTTGTAAACACGAGTCGAAATGCAAGTTCTTGGCTTGATTTATTTATGAGACAGCGTAAATAAAATTTAACACTACGTTATGTTTCGAAAATGGAACATTTCTTTTTGTTAATTTTGATATCGGCGTTTTGAATTAACAGTATGTATAAGATTTCATTGCCATTAAAAATGAATTTATGATCACCTAAATTGATTAAATCTAACTATTATTTTCCATTGGCTAACATTATCCAGTATTTAAAAGATCTTTTCCTTAAAATTGGATCGTTTTCTTTCTACAGTTAAAATATCGACATAAATAGTACCTACTTAATATGTACAAGGTAAACAATCTTTTGTATAATATTTTATGAATATTACGAAAATAAATACATATCTCTTAAAATATTCGAATACTGAATATATTATTTACTTATTGTAATATGCCTTATTGTGAATTGATGGCAATAATTATATTCCTACAATACTAACAGTTAAAATTATAACGCTATTTCTATAAAAACTGATAATTTATTAAAATTGAATTAAGTTGTAAAAGATACAAGATATAGACAATAATCGATCAAAAAGTAATCAATCTCTTTTTAATTGTTGTTGATTTAATGAAGTTATGCGCTTCGTTGACAGATGTCATTCATTATTTCTTCACGAAATTCGCTACTTTAATTATTGTACAATTATTAACTATTGATACATCCATGGATTGTGACGTTACTTGAAATCAGTGGCAACAAAATCATTTCGGAAACAATACCGAAGTAAGGTTAATCAGAAGAGGCATCTTCGTGTTATCACACTTGTGATGATGAACAGCGGACTCTTGAAGAATCCAGTATATAGTCGTCAAAATCGCATATCGGGGCCGAGACATTGATTCGAGGACAGGCAGGCGACAATTTACGAACAAGCAGCGCATTCACTTTGCATTTCGCAGTCTACTTCCTTCTTGATTTTTATTAGAAAGTGGTTTGGCATTATCGAAAACAAACGTAGTGATAATGTGTCTCCAGAAAAAAACAGACGCCTACATGTGTCGTAATTACTTTACAAAAAGAGTTAATAAGAGAGAAATACTAAATCACTTTTAGGGTGTTCACTGTCAATACTTGGTGGAAAGGCATTATATTAATAAAAACACAATAATCCTTTGTACTTCATTCCACTTTATTTAATATGTCAGGACCGGTTTCGCTCATTACGAGCATCGTCAACTGATAAGAAATATAATTTAACAATGCTATTTATACAAAAATGAACAGTTATAAACAACAATTGGCATTGAAAAGAAAATACCAATTACATTAAAAGTGATTCTAAAATAGCACAAAATTAAAATGTTTAACACATCTTACATATAATTAAAAAGTCATCTCAGATTAATAAATTTAGAATGGGGATTGAAAGTAATTACAAACATAATTGAAATTTGGGAATTCTTTGACAAAGTGATACAATTAAAATAATGACATTAAAAATGTTGACATTTTATTTAATTCTAAAAATTGTAACCTTTCTGGCAGAAGTTCGTAACCAAAAAAAAAGATTCTTTTATATCGACCTTGGAAAGGAAAAAGGACGTAGCCCACACATATAAAATTTTACAGGAGGCGCAAAGAACGTATTTTGATGATTTTGGGTCATATGCAAATTATGAATTATACACAATCTTAAAGTGCACGGAGACTTCTAAACTGGTGTTTAATTGACATAATCTAATTTTGATCAAAGAAATTGTCGAGGAAAAACCTTTATTTCAGTCTTTTTTCATGTTTTTAATTTTTTACAAGCTCATCTTTTTAAACTTAAAAGCTAAATTTAGATACTTATTTGGAATTTGCAGCTTGCATCCTTTTGACAGAACGCGTATCAAGCTTAAAACATTGTGATTACCGAAAAAAACCAGTTTTGAAAAAACTGTGGGTTACGTCCTTTTTCCTTTCCAAAGTCGATATCAATAACGTGGCAGGAATAACTCGGTGCATTTATTATAACAGTTTGCAAAAAAAAAATATATGTTTAGTCACATTATGTGTGTAATATTATAAATGTAAATCTTTGTAATAATTTTAATAGGGTAGGCTATCAGAAAATGCTTATTTTATTTGTACAGTAAGCAGTAATATTATAAGTAACCAAAATCATGGATATATATGGTTGATTGCAAGGAAGATAAACATTTTTTTTTTCCCATGTCCGCTCCCAATCTGAAGCATGTGGACTCCTAATGGAGTTTTTCTCAACATAAGTGTTCCTACGAGAACTGCTTGTTACTCAGTTGCTCAACCACTCTTTTTTCAAAGAGAGTAGGAATAGAAGGATAGGGCTAGGACAGGACTAGTTGTTAGCTAATTCCTCTCGATACGGCCCGTTCATAGGATAGGATGGGTGGGAGGGGGGAATTCAAGAAATCACATACATCCATGCCTTCGAACAGAAATTCATAAATCGATTGAAAAATCAATTTATAAAACTAATTATTCATTAACCTACATAAAATTCAAACAGTGGAAAATGGGTATATGTTCAAAAATATAAAATAGATTCATCGCTTTTAGGGTCTTCACTGTCAATGCTTGGTGGAAAGGCATTAATTGTATTAAGAAAAACACAATATTCCTTTGCAAGTGCAAGTGCAAGTATTTCCAATTTTATTTACCAAGATCAGGACCAGTTTCGCTCATGGCGAGCATTGCATTCAATTGAGCGAATTCGGTCCTGACCTTGGTAAATAAGAGTGGAAATAAGTACCAAATAACATTGTGTTTTTCTTAATAAAATACATCTGTTACAAGTATGAAATTTATTTCACACGAAGAATTTTCCAACATTATATACACTATTAACCGGATATCATTTTTTTTAAAGATCATGATACAATTCAAATCGGGTGACACGTTGTGTGCGTTTAGCGCAGTTGCCAGAATGGAATTATGGCCATAGAACTGGAGAACATCTATCGTTATATATTTCTATAAAAGTATGTTTAAAATGCTAAAAATACGGGTCTCTACGTATTATCAAAGATCCTATGCACCGCTGCATACTAATTTGCGCAGAACTGTGTCAAAGATTTCTATTTTGCACATAACGAGTTCTGTAGAAGTACCCATTTAGTTTTAAGTTCGAGAAACTGCTCACCGGAACAAGTTCATTAATGATATTTTCATAATCTGCAGTGTTACCTCGATCACTGTCAATTTCGCAAAATGATGAGTGGAATAGAATCATTTAAAATATTATCAGATGGACCAACATTATGAACCTAAATTATTCGAAACAATTTCAATATTGTTTATGGCGACATTTGATACAACTGTCAATAAAACAACTGGCATCTTTCAAATATGGAAATAATTGTCTTTATGTATCTTCTTTTTTCTTTTCAAATTGCATGTATCTTTAATATTATATTTGGTATGACGAAGTAAAGCAATGATAAATTAAGTATAAAAAAATAATTAACATAATTCATTGTGAAATAAATATTAGTCTATTATTTTATGTGTGTTCACGATTGCAATAGATACGATGTCAAATCTTCTGGCAATTAAGTGTTTAATTTTAGGGTGTTCACTGTTAATACTTGGTGGAAAGGCATTATATTAATAAAAACACAATATTCCTCTGTACTTCATTCCACTTTATTTAATAGGTCAGGACCGGTTTCGCTCATTGCGAGCATTTTCAACTGATTCAAATTCAGTTGACAATACTCGCAATGAGCGAAACCGGTCCTGACCTATTCAATAAAGTGGAATGAAGTACAAAGGAATATTTTGTTTTTATTAAATTAAGTGTTTTGTCAATAAACTTCATTCTCTTTTTGCCTGAATTTTTTTAATCCATGTCCGCTCCCAATATAGAGCATATGGCCGGATCGAGGAGGTATCTTAACAGAAGTTTTTTCTACGAGAACTGATTGTTACTCAGTCGCTCAACCTCACTTTTTTCAAGTGAGTTGTAGGGAGAGAAGGATAAGGCTAGAACAGGAATAATGGTTGACTAATCTTTATTGCTACACCCAGTTCAGGATCAGAAGGATGGGAGGAGAGGAAATAATGTAATTGACATCACAAACACCCAGTTTTCGATCACAACTTTGAATTGAATAATTCTCAAATTCACTGTGACCTTACCGGGGATCGAACCCAGACCTGTGTGATTGGTAAAGCAAGCTCTAACCAACTGAGCCACAGCAGGCGACGAAACACAGCAGGGTTAAATAGCTTTCAATTATGTATATATAAAAAAATGATTATTTTTCATCTCATTACGATAGAGTTCTACCATCTATATTATTAATAGTCGATAATGTCCGTCCGTCTGATGGTCTGATCGTCCGATTGTCCTCGATTTCCCCTCCCTCTGCCCCTCACCTTCTCCAGCCTCACCTCCCCAACCCACCCTCACCCTCCAAAAATTAAGTTATTTACGAGAACTATTTCTGCTAATAGGAAAAATAATTGTTAGCAAACTTAAACATTATTCCAAATATTAAATAATTTACGAAATTTCTGCTACTACGAATAATGGTTGTTAGCAAACTTAAACATTGTTTCAAAAGTTAAATAATTTATATACTACAGGGCAGGGCTGTCGATATATGCCCAGAGATATATTTATTTTATTTTTAGAATTTCTGGCTCATTCAATAAATAGGTTTGTAATTTTCTGACTACTTAAAAATGCAACTAAAATCCACCCGTTGAGGTCAACGGGCTTACAGCTAGTTAAATGTTAAATATCATCTGGCACTATTGTACATGTAATCGAGGCAAATCCCTAGATCCTCTGCATTTTAAATATTAGTATAAAAGTCCTTGAAATCTATAATGTTGTATAAGAATCACTTACAGTTTGTGGTAGATAAATTATGTAAGTCAAGTGAACAAGATTCTGAACAATGTGTTTTAATTATTGCCTTATATCCGGGCCACTTTGTGTCGTCCTTGGCGGAATAGCAACCATTGTAATGCTCAGTAGTTTAAATGCCAAATCACGAATGTCAAAGTCTGCCGTTACGACACAAAAGTTGTTCTCCACGACAGAATAATTGTTTCAGATTATTACAAAAAACCGATTTGTTTAAAATGAAGTCGAACTTGAATTGAATGATTATTTGGGGCCGACAAAACCACGTTCGTAAAAATCATCTCTCAATAAATATAGCTAAAAGATTCAAAAAATATAATGTACTCTTGTACTAATTCTCAATTTTATTTATCAATATCGGGACCGATTCCGCTCATGACGAGCATTATCAACTGATAATGAAGTGTTGGTGTCAGTGGCGGCCGGTCATTGTGGCATTGGATCAATGTACCCCTTTTAATATGCAGGGCGGTTATATTTCATGAAATAATATTCAAAAATAAAATTTATACTATTCACTCATTTAAAATTCTGCATTCTATAACAAATATTTTAGAAAATTTAATTCAACAGCTTAACGACCGTGGACGCGTATTTGCGTTTTTGAAAAACAAAGGTTGCTGGCCGGCGGACACATATATGCGTATAGGCGAAGTATCTGAAAGCTAAGGAAATTAAATATTCTAAAGATACTCAATTTGCTTACAAAGTATAGTGAATTTAGTGAAATTGAAACTTTTGCGAATTCTTCGCAAAAATTTATTTAGCTAGGTGAAATTTTATAAAAAAAAACGTGTGGTCGTTAAGCTGTGCATTTTATTTTATTCAATTTAAAATCAGGGAATGGTATAAATTTTATTTTTGAATATTATTTCATGAAATATAACTTTGACCACTCCGCTACGTACCTGACAAATGTATACAAAATTAATCTAAAAAACTTTTTATTCCACTTGTTGCTTGCAAGATGAGTGGTAAAATAAGAATATTATATCTATTCAAAATTAAATTCTTAACTTGAAACTCCATTTTGAAAATATGTAAACATGAAATCTAAAAACATATTTATGATCTATAGATAGATAATTTTGTTATTGATGTGCGATATGGGTTTTCAATCAAAATTTACTACTAATATTATTCCGTTGGAGTTAAACTTTTTTTGCACCTGGTGAATTAATAATATATTTATTAAGATCTCTCACCTATGTCCTGGTTAACTTGTTATTCAGTCATTATGAGATTTGATTTTTTCGCTTTGCGACCTTGAACGTATCTCTTTATAATGCCCGTGTATTAATATCATAAATTTCAATGCCTCGGGTTATATAATAGGTGGATATTATAAATGGCATGCCTACTTAATAATTATTTCACTGTAAATAATTAACTTGCATGGTAGTAGATTTTTTTACATATTATTATGAATCATTCCTTGTTGCTGAGAATTTTATAAAAACATTAAGCAGCACATTTTCAAACTGAATGTTTTTCAATCGTTACAATTATTTTATTTATTAAATCAGCAGAGCACGTGAAGATCGATCGATACTCAATCGAAAATACGAGACAAGAAATATAAATAGAACAAGAGCTGTTCCCTCTGTAAAAAAAAATGAAAGACACCAGTCCAGGGGTGGGGAACCTTTTATTCTCTAAAGGCCGCAGTAAACATTGACTAGGTAATCGTTGGCCGCAAACAATTTCATGCCGATTTCTAAATCCCAGTCTTCCAAGAATTTTGACATCGAAAATACCAAGAATTTTACGTGGCACATTTTCCAGAAATTTTCAAATCCAAAATATTAGGAATTTACGAAAAATTGCAGAGTTACAGAATTTTACCAGAAGGCCGCACCAGAGTAGCCAAAAAGACGCAAGTTTCTCACGCCTGCACCAGTCAGTCTAGTGACTCAGCCGAAGATCGAACAAAGCAACTCTAGCCGTAAAGAAAAGGGATTAATACTCTTTTCTGTTGAAACTAATTGTCAGCCATTTGCCACTTGAAATAAAATATGTCAAATATAGAATTACGTCACACAATTTATTCATAATAATTAAAAATGTTTTTCAAGCAAGCATATCGTACAATTCTATAACAACGTATAAGTATACATTAATAATTTAAATATGCAAAACACTTCTACTGCTATAAAGATCTTTTTTCTTTTGTTCTTTTACTAGGAACTAATTGCAGGAAGAAAGTGCAGAGTGCTCAAGAAAATAAGTACTTTGCCGAAGTTTAAGTTTCAATAAACTGTTCCAGTCGGCAGTTTTATCCGCGAATATTAGAAAGTGCTGTAGGCTGCTGTCAGGCATTCATTTGCAATACAGGAATACATAAGCTGCAGAGATATGTAACCTTTGGATTATCGGAGAAAACAAGATTTGTGTTATCATATTCAAGTGTATGTTTATGTCTCATCATTTTGCCATCTCTAGTTTTGCACTTTTCTAATATACTCCATTTAGGATACAATACAAAGCAACGATGAAACCAGTGGTTTCTAAACTTTATGTTCTACGCCTCCTCTTGAAAAAATAGCTCTCATCCTTTATTTCATATCGACTGTGGAAAGGAAAAAGGACGTAACCCACACTTACCAAACTTTACAGGAGGCACAAAAAACGGTCATGGTGATTTTGGGCCATAGGCAAATTATGAAATATACACCAACCTGTAGTGCAAGAAGACTTGTAAACTGGTGTTCAATTGACATAATCTAATATTAATTAAAGAAATTGTCTAGAAAAAACCTTCTTTAAGTCTTTTTTCGTGTTTACAATTTTAATAGGCCCAACCTTTTTCAAACTAAAAAAGTAAATTTAGATACTAATTCGGCATTTGCAGCTTACATAATTTTTATAGAACGTGTATCAAGTTGTATAAATTGTGATAATCGAAAAAAAGCTTATTTTGAAAAACTGTGCGTTACCTTCTTTTTCCTTTCCACAGTCGATATATTATAATAATAAATGCAAGTTTTATAGGGTAAAGAAATATTTTAAGCTGTTCGCTCTTATTTTTGCAATAATTCATGTTTCCCAGTTTGGAAATTGCTACTTTAAACCTAAAGCCAATGGTTTCAAATCTGAGAACTATAATTTAATATGTTGAATGAATTTCAAAGATACCTTTCTTAACTAATAAAAGTTCGGTCGCTAATACTTCAAATGATTTTTGTATTTGGTTTCAACAGTTGTTATTGCTTTGTTGACTCATGTTAACAAATAGCAATACAAAACTCAATATTCCATTGTACTTTTTTTCCCACTTTATTTAAAAGGTCAGGGCCGGTTTCGCTCATTGCGAGCATTGCCAACTGATAAATATAATTTAACAATGCTATTTATACAAAAATAAATTTAAATGAAAAGGTGTAAACAACAATTGACATTGAAAAGAAATTACCAATTACATTATAAGTGATTCTAAAATAACACAAAATTAAAATGTTTAACACATCTAACATATAATTAAAAAGTCATCCAAGATTAATAAATTTCAAGTGGTGACTTAAAGTAACTACAAACGTAATTAAAATTTGGTATTTTTTGTATATCGCTTTATCAATTGTTGTTTACACTTTTTTAAATTTATTTTTGTATAAATAACATTGTCAAATTATATTTCTTATCAGTTGACAATGCTCGCAATGAGAGAAACAGGTCCTGACCTATTAAATAAAGTGGAATGGAGTACGAAGAAATATTTTGTTTTTATTAATATAATGCCTTTCCACTAAGTATTGACAGTGAACACCCTAAAAGTGATTAACAAGTAGTACTTTCTTTCTTTGCGCTAATCAACGAGTAATCAACGTTTGATCAGCAATGGTTCATTTTCGTCTTAATCTTTATCGTAAATAAGAAATTAAATTGTTCATGTATTAAATATACATTGTTGATTTTTTTTTAAATAAATCGTTGCCGATTTCTTTCAAGTACTTTCAAGTATTCATCACTGCACAAAATGTGCTGGTATACACATGCAAAGTGCATACAATTAATATATTCAAGTATTTCTAGCTCACCCTGCAGCCATTAGCGAATCTTGACTATGAAAAATATTAAAAAACCGTAATCATATATTAGTGCAAGAATCAATCAACATAACTACATGACCAATTAGCGAAGACTTTTAATGTTCGGACATTGGGCTTGGGGCCTCAAAATAGCTTAAATGTTATAACCCATACAATTTTAGTTTATTATTTATTATTTATTTATTTATTTATTTAATTAACATTGCAAAAGGTTGACAAATTATAAATTTAAAACTTTTACAATGGAGAAAAAAAATAGTACAATTTAATATTAAAATCAGTAGAAAAAAAAATGGCAAAGAAGTCAACTGAGTAAGCTCCGACGAACTCTACTTTAATACATAAAAAATAGTATTCGTCGGAACTCACCCACGTCTACGTGGAATATGTCGACATCCGAAGCAATATTGTTGAACACCGTTAAAGCTCTCCCCAGTGGCATCCCCATTGGCAGGCTGGTTCTACACCTTGGGAGAACAAACAATTCATGTCCACGATTTCTCAAAAAATAATCAGGAACATTTAGATTCACATTCTCAAGAATGGTGGAATTCTCATTTTGGCCACGTATAAGTCGAAAGAAATATATGGCCAGATACATTTCTCTTCGAACATTCAAACTATTGAAGTTAAGCATGCCTAAGAGAAAGTCAGTTGGATAAAGCCATGGGTAATATCCATACACCCTCATATAGAGAAGTCTCAAAAATTTCTTCTGAATCTTCTCCACCATAAGGGTATATTTCGAGCATCTTGGGGCCCAAACAATTGACCCACTCTCAAGTCTGCTTCGAACCAAAGCGTTGTACATTAATATTAGAACTTTAACTTCCGAAAAGACTCTGGTGGTATGGATGATAAAGCCCAACATTTGTAATGCTTTCTTGCAAGTAATCTCAATGTGATTATTGAATGTTAGTTTGCTCTCAAATTGTACGCCAAGATCTCTGACTGATGAAATTCGCGAGAGAATTCGGCCATTCATTGAATAACGGAAAAATAACACTCGCGACCCTCTTGTAAAGGATAAAAGATTGCATTTATCAATATTGAAATCGAGTTTGTTACACCGCCCCCAATCTATTATATTATCTATATCAGACTGAAGACGATGACAATCATCTAAGGTGACAACCTTCAAAAAAAGTTTCAAATCATCAGCGAATAACAAGAACATAGAATTTTTAATAACGCTTGCTATATCATTTATGAAAATAGTGAACAGCAATGGCCCCAGGTTTGAACCCTGCGGAACACCAGAGTACGTGCAAAATGGCATTGATTCGAAAAGCCCATACGATACGTATTGTTTTCTGTTCCTAAAATAACTACCAAAAAGCCTAACAAAACCATCAGACAAACCGATCAATTGGAGTTTTTCCAAAAGAATGTCATGATCGACCCTGTCAAATGCCTTCGAGAAATCATTGTAAGAACAGTCAACTTGCAGTCCTTTATCTAACGCCGTCGACACGTAATCCGTAAACACCATCAAGTTTGTGTCGGTTGATCTTCCGACTCTGAACCCATGCTGCTCACTAATTATAAATGGTTCAATCCTTTTTAAAATCATATGATGCATAATCATCTCAAGAACCTTAGCTGGCGCTGAGAGAACAGCCACCGGTCTATAATTTTCCACTGATGATTCTGCGCCATTCTTAAAAATTGGTGTAATCTTAGATATTTTCCATATTTCAGGGAAAATGCCTGATTTCATAACGAGATTAAATATATAACACAAAGGACTTTTGATGAGGTCAATACACCCTTTTAAAAAACATGTAGGCACCCTGTCGGGACCGAGCGAGCGGGTGTTTTTAAGTTTTTTGGTAAAAAAAATTACATCTGATTCATCGATTTGCATGGCATCAATTTATATTTTTTATATTTTTACAATTTTACTTGGAGTTTTCTGACGTTTTATGTTATCAGAAAAACGGCCTCCACATTTTATTGCGCTTAGGGCCTCAAAAATAGCTTAAATGTCATAACCCATAACATTTTTGTGTAGATTTTCATATATTTTTTCTTGGAGTTTTCTGACCTTTTTATGTTATCGGGAAAACAGGGCTTCCAAATTTTATTGCGCCTGGGGCAATCCGCCACTTGATTTTACTTGGAGTTTTCTGACGTTTTATGTTATCAGAAAAACAGGCCTCCACATTTTATTGCGCTTAGGGCCTCACAAATAGCTTAAATGTCATAACCCATAACATTTTTGTGCAGATTTTTATATATTTTTCTGACCTTTTTATGTTATTAAAACAGGGCTTCCAAATTTTATTGCGCCTGGGGCAATCCGCCACTATATTTTACTTGGAGTTTTCTGACATTTTTATGTTATCAGTAAAAGAGGGCCTCCAAATTTTATTGCGCCTGGGGCCTCCCTTGTGCTTAATCCGCCACTACAGTCACACTTACAATATAACTAAGATACATAATGATTATAAGTAATTGTTTTTACTGAAACCTTCATTACGGCCACAGATTGTCATTGGCTTATTTTGATTTACGATGATTGATGGGCCGTGGGATTAAAAAAATGCGGCATTTTGTTTTATTACGCATTGTTAAAACGGCCATATCTTTTAATGCAATAGTGGTGTTCCTCTAAATGCCTTCTTGCTCGGCAATATAATAATTAAAACGTATTTCGAAACGTCATATATTTGATGGTTGTATGAATCACGATCATGGTCGATCACGACCTCGCCGTGTCGCCAGGAGCGAAACTGTGCCACCAAGCCACTTGAATTATTTAATAATATTTTACCGACCGCACTTCCTACTCCGACAAACATGCTAATTTCTAAATGTATATTATTCAGCCGCCTGTGTGGTCGAGTGATCAACATCGTTGGCTACCGCTACGGAGGGCACGGGTTCGAATCCCAGTACGGGCAGTTTTATAAATTGATTTTTCAATCGATTTATGAATTCCTGTTCAAAGGCATAGATGTATGTGATGTCTTTAATTCTACTCCCACCCATCCTATTCTATAAACGAGGCGTATCGAGAGCGATTAGCTAACCACTAGTCCTGTCCTAAGCCTTTTCCTTCTATTCCTACTCTCTTTGGAAAAAGAGAGGTTGAGCAACTGAGTAACAAGCAGTTCTCGTAGAAACACTTCTGTTGAGATAAACTCCATTAGGAATCCATATGCTCCATATTGGGAGAGGACATGGTAAAAAAATATATATATTATTCATTGCATGCTTGTTTTATTTTAATATTTTTGAAATATCATCAGGATGCAGGGCAATGTTTCCTTTAAGGCATAGGTTCCAACCTTTTTCGGGTGGCGACCCCTTTTTATAAAAGCCATGTGACTAGCGACCCCCCCCCGCGAGGAATTTGAAATCCTCGATTTGCTATACTTTTCACCCAAAATATCACCGTAACTCGTTTTTTTTTTAATCTCACCGAGGAATTTGAAATCAGAAATTTTAGGAATTTAAAGATTTTATAAATTAGTTGGGGCGTTATGGCGCCCGCGGGCTCGGGGCTGGTAACCCCTGCCTTAGAACATGAAATATACACTCCATTAGGCTCAGTTTCTTACATGGTGGTCAAATGTATCTGCGAAACGGATGAAGGTTTTATTGACATTCTTGGCTTCAATATCTTCATCTATCTTTCATTAAATCACATTATATCTGTTCATATAGGTAGTATAGTTACAAATCCAACATCTGAAATTTTAAAGAAACTAGATTTCATTATTTTTTCATGTTTTTCTTGTTAACTATTTCAGTGGTGGAGTCCTATTTTCACAGCAGTAAATAACTCTTATTAACATCTACGAACCATGTTCCAGGCGCATTCCTGCTTCTTTTTCTACTTTTTTCAATTCTGTTTTTAGTTCATTCACATCAGCGTAACTGCTTCCTTCTGAATCCCCACAAGAGTCTTTTAATAATTTCAAACACATTTCATTTAACTTTGATGTTGCTCGCTCGATTTTTTACCATTTGAAATATGAGTTACCGTTCAACACCTCTGATGATGCAATATTAATTAAATCATTAAGTATTTTAGTCAAATCCAAATCCAAATCAACTACCTAAATATTAATCATGAAAACGTGGTATTTTTTAACCCCGCCAGTCTAGGAACTATTGTTGTTGATTTGAATTTAAATAATCTGTAAAATCTGATGGTTTTTGTAATTATTGGTGATCATAAAATTCAATTACATATCGTTAAAGACTAATTTGAAAATTTATCCCCTGAAATAGGCAACAATATTTTAAGATACTAGAGATAATTATTCTTCACTTTTAGGGTGTTCACTGTCAATACTTGGTGGAAAGGCATTATATGAATAAAAACAAAATATTCCTTTGTACTTCATTCCACTTTATTAAGTATGTCAGGACCGGTGTCGCTCATTGCGAGCATTCAGTGGTGGATTACCCCATAAGCGCAAGAAGTGCGCGGTTGGGGCCTCCAAATCTTAAGAGCCTCAGAAATAGCATATATTATTTAAACCCTTATATTTTAATATCTTTTTTCAATATTTATTATTATTCTACATAGAGTTTTTCAGCACTTTTATGTTAATCGAAAACAGGGCCTCCAAAGTGCTTAATCCGCCACTGCGATCAACTGATCAACTTGTCAACTGCACTTGTCAACTGCATTGTCATTCTCGCAATGAGAGAAACCGGTCCTGACCTAATTAATAAAGTGGAATGAAGTACAAAAGAATATTGTGTTTTTATTAATATAATTATTCTTATTTTAAGAGTTCTATTGATGCCATTTATAAAACTGCCCGTACCGGGATTCGAACCCGTGCCCTCCGTAGCGGTAGCCAACGATGTTGACCACTCGACCACACAGGCGGCAAACGGCAGTTTTATAAATTGATTTTTCAATCGATTTATGAATTTCTGTTCAAAGGCATGGATGTATGTGATGTCTTGAATTCCCCCCTCCCACCCATCCTATCCTATGGGGCGTATGGAGAGCGATTAGCTAACCACTAGTCCTGTCCTTGCCCTTTCTTTCTATTCCTACTCTCTTTGGAAAATGAGAGGTTGAGCAACTGAGTAACAAGCAGTTCTCGTAGAAACATTTCTGTTGAGATAAACTCCATTAGGAGTCCGTATGCTCCATATTGGGAGCGGACATGGAAAAAAAATTGATGCCATTTTCTTATCAAAAATACAATAATAGGAAGATAACTCGCTTGTTAAGAAATGAACTGTACCCTATTTATTTTCAAAATGTATTCATTTAATAATTTATTGTCTCTCATGTTTCCATCAGGGCTGTTGAGCAAACGGTTAACAGTAGCGGCGTGACATTTTTTATTTTCAATTTCTAGGTCATCTGTTACATTTTCGACATTTAACATTTAACTGATAGACAAGACTTGTGGATGTTACATAGATATCAGTTACTGTGATATATTAAACGTTAGCACACAACTCGCAGACGCACACATTTGTTTTTCTGCGTTTGTAAGTCCAATACAACCATGGCGAAGCTGGGCAGTACATCTAACTATTCTTTTAACGGATTACAAGTTATATTGTAGACTATTGCAGCTATATCTTTTAATAATTGGGTGTAATAAAAGCGATTAGCCAACCACTAGTCCTGTTCTAGCGTTATCCTTCTTCTCCTACTACTCACTTTGAGAAAAGTGAGGTTGAGCGACTGAGTAACAAACAGTTCTCGTAGAAATAAAAATACTGTTAAGATACCTCATGATACTGATACTGTTAAGATACTTAAGGCCATATGCTCCACATTGAAAGCAGACATGGATTAAAAAAAAAAAAAAAATTGCAGTGGAGGGGAACCTGAACTTTTGACTTGAACGCCCAATTCTGCTATTTTTTGTAAATCCGTCAATTCCTGAGATTTTGTATTCGAAAATTTTTGGAAGAGCTAAAAACAAAGCTCCTGCGCTGTTCATTTTGGAAAATCCGTAAATTCTTAGGGTTTTGGGTTTGAAAATTTTTGGAAGAACCAAAAAGGTCCCACGCTGGTAATTTTGGTAAATCCGCAAACTTCTGAGTTTTAGAAATTGGCATGAAATTGTTTCATAAAACACGCGATACCCTAGTGTGAACGTTTTCTTTACTGCGCCATCATGTTGAATCGGATAATTGAAGATTTTAATAGAAAAGAAAAGGTTCCCCACCCCTGGAGTAGTGGTTAATAAGCTACCGTTTTCTAATCGAGAGTAACACGTTTATTATTTGATAGAAAGTGAGCTTAGTATATTCTCCTAATGAATAGAGAACTAGTATTATCGGGCGACGGCGGGTAATACAACTAGTATTTGTAAACAATATAAACCGTGACATCTTAAATATAAGATGTAAAACTGGTTTACCTTAGAAACCATTGTGGAACAGTGATTCTAAAATAAAAGCGAGCTGCGTTCGCTAAACTTTCTTCCAAGGTTCACTGCGGAAAGATTTTACCTCGCCGATTAATTCGATCGTCAACGCAACAGTTCGAGTTCGTGGTCCCTCTTCCGTGAAGCCAGAGGCAGTATTATTGCACATTTAAGCAGCGAACGCTCTGCAGAAATAGCGGCAATTCTGCGCCATAAATTGTAACGGAACAAATACTAGAAATATAAATTTAACAAAGTTTTAAAAGTTTTCTTTGTTGCCTGTTTTTGGGACAGTTTTTATTTTGTCACCGATTAAGACAAGGGCGAGATAAATTGTCTGCAGTAGGATCTTGGAACACAAAATAAATACAACCGTACTATGTACATCAGTGGTCGGCAACCTACTACCCGCGGGTAATTGAAATGCCCATTTCGCATTTCGAGTTACCCGCCAAGAAATTATAATATATTTTTTTTATCAAATTACTTATTTAAAGAGACCAAGGAAGTAACCAATAATAATAACATATGTGTGTTTTGTATTTACACATATATATCATGCACATATACTGTGTATTATTTTCTAAAAATGTTTTTTTAAAGAATAAATGGTAGAAAAATATTTTTAACTTTTACCCACTAACCAAATTTATTTTTCAAAACATTTTTTTTTACCCACACTCTTAAATGGTTGCCGACCACTGATATACATAGTATGGTTATATTTATTTTTTGTTCCATGATCCTACTGCAGACAATTTATCTCGCCTTTGTCTTAATCGGTGACAAAATAAAAACTGTCCCAAAAACAGGCAGCTTTGAAAACTTTGTTAAATTTATATTTCTAGTATGACTTAACAAAGATGACTTTTAACTTCAACCTTAATTATGTCATTTATTAGATAAAAAATATTATCATTTTAGTTGGTTTGTAAACCTTGCGATGTTCTGTCTGATAATGCTTCCTTAAAAGGCGAAATACGTGTCACAGTTTATAACACAACAAGTGGAATAACAATATTTAAATTCATAATTAGTCCATTGCTGGAGCCAACTTGCCTTACAACAAATATACAATATTTCAATCCAATATCTCCAATTCAGACGTACGTATAGGGTCAATACAAACATGCTTACGCTGTAATTAATATTTATGCGCTCCGGTGGTAATGCCTTTGATGGTGGGCATTAATTATCGACATTTGCTTTAGGCAGCCCTGCTCAATTGATTAGACCACTAATTAGGTACACAATGTTTCGACTAGTTATGATTGGAACTACAATTCCAAAACATTGTATGAAATCCATTAGACTTCCAAGATATTGTATCATACGAAATATTTGATTAGTCTCTTGGCTTATTGTTCTACTTTATGCCCAGTATCCGTTATTAGTAGTTTGGGCTAAAAGTAGGGTTTGTCAGTTTTCAATAACCAGTTCTTTTTAAATTTAATAACCCGGTTTCAAATATTCGATTTTTTTATTATTTATTTTAAAACCATACATCTTCGTGATACCGCGATGGTCAAAAATAACACTAGATTAACTATGTCGTTTTAATAGTTAGTATTCGTATTTGGCGTCTTTCCGCATTTATCGTTATTTGTTTCAAGTCAAATGAGAGGTGAAATAAATCAAATGGTATTTTGGGGAAAATTGAGCTGATGCGCCATAAAATTATACATGTCTGAAAGTATCGCAAAAGTGAAATAAGTTCAGTAAATACACTGCAATAGCATTGTATCTCTGAATAAAAAAAAAATATACAGCCCACCAAAACAACAAGTAAAGAAAAACGCAATATTCCTTTGTACTTATTTCCACTTTCATTTACCAATATCAGGACCTGTTTTGCTTATGGCGAGCATTATCAGCTGATAAGAAATACAATTTAACAATCATATTAATACAAAAAAAAAAATGAAATAAAAAGGATTTGTTTTTATATAAATAGCACTGTTAAATTATATTTCTTATCAGTTGATAAGAAATATAATTTAACAGTGCTATTTATCGCCATGACCGAGTCTTGATCTTGGTAAATAAAAGTTAATATACGTACAAAAGAATATTGTGTTTTCTTAATTATAATACCTTTCCACCAAGCCGAATAGAACAGTTTTATCATCTTACTACTTGGCTCACTTCACCTCTTGAGGGCTCAGTAATAAGAACAGTGTTGAATAGTGCTGTATTACGCTACGTCTTATTACCTGGGCAATATCGCTGCGAACGCGATTGGACAACGGTTTAAAGCGAATCAAAATATCAGACAAACGGCGTGCGTTTTGTCACGCGGACACTATAGCGGCGGAGACCATTTGATATGTTCGTGCCGCACCGAGATGATTTGCATTCGCTTTGATTTCGTCCACGTAAGACATACAGTTTGTGTTTTTAAGTGAACATTATAAACGAAATTTTGGGTGCCATTAATGTGCCCGCACACATTTTTCCATCCCCGCACAGAAGTTTGTTTCACCAAATTTTATTTTAGCTTTAATAATTTTTACTGAACTCGCCAAATCTTCCACATCTAGCATCAGTGAGTCGGTCAATGAGTATATTCCTTTATTTTGCTAAAAATTTACTACTCACAGAAGTTGATGGTCCGCACACACAGTAGAAAAAATAGTGGGAACGTTGGGTGCCACGGAATATCCACTATCAAAATAATATGTATATAGAATATTACCCAAAGAGAATGATTTCAGTATACATACATTTAAAAATCTCCTACATAGTTAGCTCACTGCATCCACCGAAAGATACACTATATAGTAGTTAAGCATGCCAGTTTTACAGCCCAGATATAAAAAGATGGATTTAAAAAATCAACATTACTTACCCGTTGGTTAAATTATTTCTCTTGCCATAAATTAGTCGGCTTTGATCTCCTTTTCTTCGACATCTTGATTTACCTACCGACTTGACAAAGTGATAAAATGAAGTAACTCAGTATTTTAAGCAGTGCTCGTCAACTTTTTCACCATTGCATGACCAGCTAAAACAAAATAATCACAATATTGGGTACAACAAACACGACTATCCGAGTATTCTATTGAATTGACATATATGTTACTTGTTAGAATAACTACTATAAGAAGAATTCAAAAAATAAAGTATTCATTTGTACTAATTCCCACATTTATTTAATAAGATAGTGAGCGATAATAAATGTTCACAGTTTTTGCTGCATTGGTAAACACAATATTTTGAATTAATTTTTCACTTATGTACCCTATTTGATAACCTTAATCAATGCAATATGTTAGGTTTTTTTATTTCATTTAAATTATGACTATTTATTCAGACCATTTAATAAAAGTTCTGACCAGAAAAATACGAGCCTTTTTTTTTATTTCCGTCCCCAGTTAAAAAACCACAAGTTTTAACAATTAAATCAATAAAAAAAACGAGTTTGAATACATGTATTGTAACACTTGAAAATTATGTTAGAAGTAAAAAAGGTGGCAGGGCGACGCCCTGGCTCATTTTCAGGTGCCAGGTCTCTGACCTGGCCCCACTACACCACTGCATATGTCCAATATGATTTGTAAAATGTCCAATTTGGAGTTTTAAAAAATGTATAGGTAGGTGAACCTAAAAGGTCCCAGGTTCAACCCAATCCCAACAAGCGCGTACAAGTTTTGTGAGTTGTCTGTAACCGTGTCTTATTCGTCACGTGTTTTTGGCCTGCGGGCCGCAGTTGGGCGTCCTCTGGCAAATATAAAGCTACTTATTTGCTTCGAATAGAATTTCCCTTTCGTGTCTGGCAGTTTTAAGAGCGACATTACACGCGGGCGTCTCTATTTCTGGATTTTTGTCGACATAACATGGCAACACATGGAAGCCATTTCACATTACTTCCGTTCCTAATGTCGTACCTAACTAACGTGGAAATAAAGAGAGTTCTCTTGAAATATAAGCCTTGTCGCTATAAACTGTGATTCAGAGAACATACAATATCTACAACCCTTCTTGCTTACATTTAATTTCATTTGTTTTTATTACTGTCTATAATCTACAGTACATTTCTTCGTCTGTCAATTAGGAACTTAAATACCGGGCGAATGTATGTATCAATACCGGCTTATAATAAATCCCTGTTTTTCATATATCAATTACGGTATTACAAAAAAGGTTTTACTTTAATAACAATCAAAGTATATTAATGTTTTTCCTTTTTCGTGCGTAAAAGGAAATAAAAGAACAATAAGTAAAAAAATTAAGTAAGAAATAAATAAGTTATATAAATAACATTCATTACAATATAAAATATCTTCGATTATTACACGTATTGTGCTACAAAATGTGACACGTGTTTTGCCTCTTTCAGAGGCATCCTCAGACAATCTTACTTTCACAAATGCTTGTTTCAGTACGACAAGCGTACTTATTCAATTCGTAGCTAAACAAGTATTTGTAAAAGTAAGATTTCTGAGGATGCCTCTGAAAGAGGCGAAACACGTGTTACAGTCAATGCTCCTTTTAAGACAAGAGGTTGGCTGCGCGGGAATTTTAAAGGCTGCGCGGACCGATCAAATATTAATTGAATGACTGTCGTGTAGTGCCCGCCAACCCGGAATGAGTGCGCGGGGGCTGCCCAACCTCTGCGCGGCCACGCGCGCGCGCAGCTTAGAGGGAACGTTGGTCACAGTTTGTAGCACAATAAGTGGAACAATCTTAAGTTATTTTATATTAGAATGAACTTCCACAAAGTTACCGCCGAATCCATCGAAAGTATCAACATTCATTACGATAACATCAATGAGAAGAATGAAATTGTTTATGTTGAGACGACAGATCATCGTAATTTGGCTCCCTGGTTGTAGTTTTTACAATAGTTTTGGAAAAATCAAGATGTATTTCAGAACTTTTTTGTTTAAACATGCAGCTTACCCCCGCGATCCCCCACCAAACGCTTCGGGAAACACTGAACTGAATCAATCAAACAACCTGCAAATAAAAGGGAATCAATTCTAAATAATGAATTCTCCCTTATGTTCATTCAATCTGTTCCAAATAATTACTGCCGCATCTTTGTTTTATTTGTGTGTACCCCCATTTCGTCTCTTCTGTACACATTTAACTAAGTAAGAGTGATCAAACGTCAATGTACGTTTGGGCTGGGCGTGTTATTAACATTTTGTTGATGTTTTTGTTGGGGAAAGATTTGTCCCAAAGTGTTATTTTACGACAAACATGCGAGAGATGCCCTTAATATAAAACTTAACCCTTGACAAAATCCCCAACTTCAACACCGTGTAAAAACATCGTTCACACCATACTAAATGTTACCAGCAAGTTTGAAAAATATAATTAATTTTGGAGTTCTAATTTGTTTTTGTTTTTCTAAATCCGATGTGTAATATTTAACTTGTCACAAGCAAACAATAAAACAAATATTCTGTATGTGAAACATATTCTGCCAATTCTCCGCTGTAGGTACTTATTTTGAACACGGTTTTGCTGACGATTATTTCAGACGTGCTGCAGAATGGTCCATGATATTGGGCATTGGATCTATTCGTTTGCAGTGTGTTTGCGATTTCAAACCCCGTAACGGACATTTAAAAATAGAACGAGAGATTAAATAAATACAAAATTGATAATCTTATTACCTTATTTTTCTAATTCAACATCGTTTATTGAAAATCAGAACCGTTTTCACTCATCACGAAAATTATAAAAATATAAATAAAATATAATTATACTTTAGGAATGTTATCATTTCACTTTTCTTGAAGCTCGAAGATAGTTTTCAAGTTTAAAGCATTTTTCTCTTCTTCGGGGACGAGTTAATAATCCTGAAATTCTCATGACTGTTAACTTACATGCTCCCAATTTATTCTTACGTGGGCGAAACTATAACCGAAAACTTTTGTTTCGAAAAACTTGTTCCTCGCGTAGGACGTATGGGTCGCCAGATCCAAGTGCTGTTCGACTGATCGACTCATTTCCTAGAGAAGTGGACATTTACAGTGACAGTATTTGTGAACTGTTCGAAGGCTTTGATGCCTGTGATGTATATAATGCCCTCCAGGGGAATACAGAGAACGATTAGAAAAGTAATCGTGTCCTATCCTTCTATTTATTTTATCCCATATTCTCTTCGAAACAAAGAAGTTGACTAACAAGCAATTCTTCTAGACAATTTTATATTTATTACTATAAGTTTCATTAGGAGTCGATATGCTACACACTTCCAGCAAAGGTTTTTATTCTACAGAAATAACATGCATTATCAAAGAAAATATCGACATTGAAAAGACAAAAGGATGTATTTTTTTTTCTCCAAAAAAGCTTATTTTGATAATTACAGTGTATACAACGTTTTCACAAAAGGATATCGACTGCAAAAGATGAATAAATTTCTAAATTAAACTTTTATGCTCGAAAAAAGAAGGACATGTGATAATTGCATTGCGACCACGAAAAAAGATTAACAGTAAGAGTTTTCTTTAAAAACGTATTAACCGCTTCCATGCCTAGATCGTAAATAAAGAGCTATGGCTACAGTCCGCATGTTTTTAATGTACTAAAAATGTCATAAATGTTATCACAATCACACATGTATTGTTTCTAATATATTCCGGCTAAGCATGGATAGGACAAAACGTTCGTAAACCAATGTCGACTAAAAATATGAAGCGTCACGCCATTTGAGACCACAAAGTTGCTCACGCGCCCGTGCGTGTATGGCATTGACGTCGAATACTCTATTCACGCACCCTTGCGTGAAAGGCACTAAACTGGTTAAATAATAAATATTAGATCGAATATACAAAAATCTTTGATCACTTTAAGGTTGTGTGTATTCATTTTTTTTAAACTTTGTCCCAGTTTTAAAAAACGTTTTTTATGCTTCCGGTAAAATTCGTTCTGTGTAAGTTAAGTTGCCTTTCCACAGTCGATATGCTAATTAACTTTTCTTTTTTTTAACCATATCCGCTCCCAATGTGGAGCATATGGACTCCTAATGGAGTTTATCTTAACAGAAGTATTTCTACGAGAACTGCTTGTTACTCAGTTGCTCAACCTCTCTTTTTCCAAAGAGAGTAGGCATAGAAGGATAGGGCTAGGACAGGATTAGTGGTAAGCTAATCACTCTCGATACGCCCCGTTCATAGGATAGGATGGTTGAGAGGGGGGAATTCAAGACATCACATACATCCATGCCTTTGAACAGAAATTCATAAATCGATTGAAAAATCAATTTTTAAAACTGTCCGCACCGGGATTTGAACCCGGGCCCTCCGTAGCCGAAGCCAACAACGTTGACCACTCGACAACACAGGCGGCTAATTAACTATTAACTGTTACTTTCTTCAAATATTATTTTCCAAACCCTATCCTTCAATATGCGGCTATTGACTGGAATACATTATTCGTTCTGCAACTCTTTGAATCGGCGCTGAAAGAAACTCATAGTAGCTGTCAAGAAAAAACTTCGTGTCCCGATTGGAACTTGTGCCTCTCTATTTTTAGTAAGTGCCACACTTTATTGACTGATTTATTCCAGCCGGTCTTTGATGACTACTCCGAAAGGCTACTAAGTAGTAAAGATAGATAAAAAAAACAAATCAAAAGTTACCGAAGTCACGCGGCTGGAACTTTTACGCTAAGTCTACACGACACAAAATATTGTGTGACTTCGTTGTGTCTACTTTATGGTCCATACTTCTGTAATAACACTTAGATACTATCTATTGATTGAATTGGCATTTACTTATACAGTTTTTACAATATTAGTTTCTTTTTCCGGTTCTAAGCTCAAGAAATGCGACCCCAATACCCACATTTTCTTAAGTATCTATTTTAATATGGGTGATACAATGTTTATAATTAAGGTATTCTTATATCATAGTTTTTTGGACCTTTTGTAGTTTATATAAATATGCGATAACGCGAGTATGCGATAAGGAGATAAGCGCCCGCTTATCAGCGATCGTTTGTAAGATAACTGAGCTGAACGTCGCTGAACGCATCAGTTGCAAATTAATATGTACACTGGAATGACGTCTTTTTTACGCGCAACTTAAAATATGATTATTTATTAAAAAAACCACGGATTTTTATAAAAAAAAAATGTATGAGGAATGATGCAGAGAGATATTTTAAAGCCATTAGACTATTTTTTTTTGAAATTCATAAGAATAAGGCCAATAATGAGGAAACCACTGGAGTCCCTAAACGACCCCCATCGGCAGAGAAGTATTTTTCTAGTCTCCGAGCCGCGAGAGTTAATAGCTATTTCGACTTTCGCCGTCGTCAGATTTAATAGTTATTAACTAATATTATAAAAACTGTAGAACTAAAGACGTTGCTATTTTTACTTTATTTATATCATTTTTCATCAATCGCTGAATGACGTTTTGGTAAATAAAATTCAAATCAGTTCGATTTAATTACTCTGAAGATTCTTCTCACATGTGAAAATGAATAAAAAAAGCCTTTCTACTAGATACAACTATTTTCCCTTGCACTTTTATAAATGATATCATTTTTATTGCCTGTATTTTAAACCATTAAAATTCTTATTATCTGATAAAAAAAATAATCAATGTATATTCGATATCAATCTCGATGGAATCTGCTGTTACTCTATGGAAGTTATTTTTTAATAATAATAATAGAAAACTAGCTGTAAGCCCGTTGACCTCAACGGATGGATTTTTGTTGCATTTTTAAGTATTCAGAAAAGTTACTGGCGTGAAAAATAAATTACTAACCTATTTATTGAATAATCCAAAAATTCTGATAGTAAAAGAAATATCTCGGGGCGTATATCGACAGCCCTGCCCTGCAGTATTTAAATTGTAAATTATTTATTTTTGGAATAATGTTCTAGTTTGCTAACAACTATTTTTCGTAATAGCAGAAATTTCGTAAGTTATTGAATTTTTGGAATAATGTTTAAGTTTGCTAACAATCATTTTTCCTAGAAGCAGAAATTTTGTAAATTATTTAATCTTTGGAATAATGTTTATGTTTGCTAACAACCATTTTTCTTAGAAGCAGAAATTTCGTAAATTATTTTATTTTTGGTATAATATTTAAGTTTGCTAACAACCATTTTTCTTAGAAGCAGAAATTTCGTAAATTATTTTATTTTTGGTATAATGTTTAAGTTTGCTAACAACCATTTTTCATAGTAGCAAAAATAGTCCTTGTAAATTACTTAATTTTTGGAATAATGTTTAAGTTTGCTAACAATTATTTTTCCTATTAGCAGAAATAGACCTCGTAAATTATTGAATTTTTGGAATAATGTTTAAGTTTGCTAACAACCATTTTTCATAGTAGCAAAAATAGTCCTTGTAAATTACTTAATTTTTGGAACAATGTTTAAGTTTGCTAACAACCATTTTTCTTAGAAGCAGAAATTTCGTAAATTATTTTATTTTTGGTATAATTTTTAAGTTTGCTAACAATTATTTTTCATAGTAGCAAAAATAGTCCTTGTAAATTACTTAATTTTTGGAATAATGTTTAAGTTTGCTAACAATTATTTTTCCTATTAGCAGAAATAGACCTCGTAAATTATTGAATTTTTGGAATAATGTTTAAGTTTGCTAACAACCATTTTTCATAGTAGCAAAAATAGTCCTTGTAAATTACTTAATTTTTGGAATAATGTTTAAGTTTGCTAACAATTATTTTTCCTATTAGCAGAAATAGACCTCGTAAATTATTGAATTTTTGGAATAATGTTTAAGTTTGCTAACAACCATTTTTCATAGTAGCAAAAATAGTCCTTGTAAATTGCTTAATTTTTGGAACAATGTTTAAGTTTGCTAACAATTATTTTTCCTATTAGCAGAAATAGACCTCGTAAATTATTGAATTTTTGGAATAATGTTTAAGTTTGCTAACAACCATTTTTCTTAGAAGCAGAAATTTCGTAAATTATTTTATTTTTGGTATAATTTTTAAGTTTGCTAACAATTATTTTTCATAGTAGCAAAAATAGTCCTTGTAAATTACTTAATTTTTGGAATAATGTTTAAGTTTGCTAACAATTATTTTTCCTATTAGCAGAAATAGACCTCGTAAATTATTGAATTTTTGGAATAATGTTTAAGTTTGCTAACAACCATTTTTCATAGTAGCAAAAATAGTCCTTGTAAATTACTTAATTTTTGAAACAATGTTTAAGTTTGCTAACAACCATTTTTCTTAGAAGCAGAAATTTCGTAAATTATTTTATTTTTGGTATAATGTTTAAGTTTGCTAACAACCATTTTTCATAGTAGCAAAAATAGTCCTTGTAAATTACTTAATTTTTGGAATAATGTTTAAGTTTGCTAACAATTATTTTTCCTATTAGCAGAAATAGACCTCGTAAATTATTGAATTTTTGGAATAATGTTTAAGTTTGCTAACAACCATTTTTCTTAGAAGCAGAAATATCGTAAATTATTTTATTTTTGGTATAATTTTTAAGTTTGCTAACAATTATTTTTCCTATTAGCAGAAATAGACCTCGTAAATTATTGAATTTTTAGAATAATGTTTAAGTTTGCTAACAACCATTTTTCATAGTAGCAAAAATAGTCCTTGTAAATTACTTAATTTTTGGAACAATGTTTAAGTTTGCTAACAACCATTTTTCTTAGAAGCAGAAATTTCGTAAATTATTTTATTTTTGGTATAATGTTTAAGTTTGCTAACAACCATTTTTCATAGTAGCAAAAATAGTCCTTGTAAATTACTTAATTTTTGGAATAATGTTTAAGTTTGCTAACAATTATTTTTCTTATTAGCAGAAATAGACCTCGTAAATTATTGAATTTTTGGAATAATTCAACTGTTTATGTATGCATGTGAAGTATGCGTATTTTGGAATTTTTAGAATAATTTAAATGTGTGCTTAATATATAATATTTAAATTAGATCAATTCTGACAGTTGTGTGTTTGCCCGAGCGGTAACGATCTCAACTCATAATCTACAGGCGATGGTTCGATCGACGGTCGTGGCGTTTTTTTGTATGATAATTCAATTTTTCAGCGACTTGATTTGTTTCGTCAAATAATAAACAGTGTATTGGGAAAATATGTCTTTAGTATGAATAAAAATATTGCGTCAGCGGTGCTGGTGAGGAGGGAGGGGGAAGGAAGGGGCAGGGGGAGGGGAAAAACGCGGACAATCATGCAATCATTCGGACATTATCTATATATTAATACTCGATAATGTCCGTCCGTCTGAATGATTGTCCGCGATTTTCCCTCCCCCTCCTCCGCCCCAGCCCCGCTGTCACCATTTTTTTATTCATACCAAATACATACTTTTTTCGTTTGTATATGGTCGCGATTTCACCTTTTCGATGACGTCAAGAAAGACGGTCCCCCTCCCCCCCATCCTGCCCCGCTGTCGTCATTAATTCATTTCTTCATTTTTCTCTGACGTCATGAGTGAATTTTTGAAATCATGACATTTTTATTTTATTATGTGTAAAAACAATTAATTTTCAAAAAATATTCTCTCAAGCTGTGGGATTCGATACCATGCCCCAATTTTCATGCGCGACGTTCGGACACCCAACACACTGCTCCACCAGTCCAGTTGATGGTTACGAAAAAAAAACTCTATTTAAAGTTTTAGTTAACTAATAATGACATCTGTGGGTGAAATCTTGCACTAAACGAATTTGACCGTTCTGCAGCGTTTTGAGAGGCTATATAAGGCTGCTCAATTATATATAATAATTTAATATATAATAATTTAATTAACTATTTATTTATATATATACGAAAAATGGTTGTTAGCAAGCTTAAACATTATTCCAAATATTAAATAATTTACGAGGTCTATTTCTGCTAATAGGAAAAATAATTGTTAGCAAACTTAAACATTATTCCAAAAATTAAGTAATTTACAAGGACTATTTTTGCTACTATGAAAAATGGTTGTTAGCAAACTTAAACATTATTCCAAAAATTAAATAATTTACGAGGTCTATTTCTGCTAATAGGAAAATAATTGTTAGCAAACTTAAACATTATTCCAAAAATTAAGTAATTTACAAGGACTATTTTTGCTACTATGAAAAATGGTTGTTAGCAAACTTAAACATTATTCCAAAAATTCAATAATTTACGAGGTCTATTTCTGCTAATACGAAAAATAATTGTTAGCAAACTTAAACATTATTCCAAAAATTAAGTAATTAACAAGGACTATTTTTGCTACTATGAAAAATGGTTGTTAGCAAACTTAAACATTATTCCAAAAATTAAATAATTTACGAGGTCTATTTCTGCTAATAGGAAAATAATTGTTAGCAAACTTAAACATTATTCCAAAAATTAAGTAATTTACAAGGACTATTTTTGCTACTATGAAAAATAATTGTTAGCAAACTTAAACATTATTCCAAAAATTAAGTAATTTACAAGGACTATTTTTGCTACTATGAAAAATGGTTGTTAGCAAACTTAAACATTATTCCAAAAATTCAATAATTTACGAGGTCTATTTCTGCTAATAGGAAAATAATTGTTAGCAAACTTAAACATTATTCCAAAAATTAAGTAATTTACGAGGTCTATTTCTGCTAATAGGAAAAATAATTGTTAGCAAACTTTAACATTATTCCAAAAATTAAGTAATTTACAAGGACTATTTTTGCTACTATGAAAAATGGTTGTTAGCAAACTTAAACATTATTCCAAAAATTCAATAATTTACGAGGTCTATTTCTGCTAATAGGAAAAATAATTGTTAGCAAACTTAAACATTATTCCAAAAATTAAGTAATTTACAAGGACTATTTTTGCTACTATGAAAAATGGTTGTTAGCAAACTTAAACATTATTCCAAAAATTAAATAATTTACGAGGTCTATTTCTGCTAATAGGAAAATAATTGTTAGCAAACTTAAACATTATTCCAAAAATTAAGTAATTTACAAGGACTATTTTTGCTACTATGAAAAATGGTTGTTAGCAAACTTAAACATTATTCCAAAAATTCAATAATTTACGAGGTCTATTTCTGCTAATAGGAAAAATAATTGTTAGCAAACTTAAACATTATTCCAAAAATTGAGTAATTTACAAGGACTATTTTTGCTACTATGAAAAATGGTTGTTAGCAAACTTAAACATTATTTCAAAAATTCAATAATTTACGAGGTCTATTTCTGCTAATAGGAAAAATAATTGTTAGCAAACTTAAACATTATTCCAAAAATTAAGTAATTTACAAGGACTATTTTTGCTACTATGAAAAATGGTTGTTAGCAAACTTAAACATTATTCCAAAAATTAAATAATTTACGAGGTCTATTTCTGCTAATAGGAAAAATAATTGTTAGCAAACTTAAACATTATTCCAAAAATTAAGTAATTTACAAGGACTATTTTTGCTACTATGAAAAATGGTTGTTAGCAAACTTAAACATTATTCCAAAAATTCAATAATTTACGAGGTCTATTTCTGCTAATACGAAAAATAATTGTTAGCAAACTTAAACATTATTCCAAAAATTAAGTAATTTACAAGGACTATTTTTGCTACTATGAAAAATGGTTGTTAGCAAACTTAAACATTATTCCAAAAATTCAATAATTTACGAGGTCTATTTCTGCTAATAGGAAAAATAATTGTTAGCAAACTTAAACATTATTCCAAAAATTAAGTAATTTACAAGGACTATTTTTGCTACTATGAAAAATAATTGTTAGCAAACTTAAAAATTATACCAAAAATAAAATAATTTACGAAATTTCTGCTTCTAAGAAAAATGGTTGTTAGCAAACTCAAACATTGTTCCAAAAATTAAGTAATTTACAAGGACTATTTTTGCTACTATGAAAAATGGTTGTTAGCAAACTTAAACATTATTCCAAAAATTCAATAATTTACGAGGTCTATTTCTGCTAATACGAAAAATAATTGTTAGCAAACTTAAACATTATTCCAAAAATTAAGTAATTTACAAGGACTATTTTTGCTACTATGAAAAATGGTTGTTAGCAAACTTAAACATTATTCCAAAAATTCAATAATTTACGAGGTCTATTTCTGCTAATACGAAAAATAATTGTTAGCAAACTTAAACATTATTCCAAAAATTAAGTAATTTACAAGGACTATTTTTGCTACTATGAAAAATGGTTGTTAGCAAACTTAAACATTATTCCAAAAATTAAATAATTTACGAGGTCTATTTCTGCTTCTACGAAAAATGGTTGTTAGCAAACTTAAATATTATTTCAAAAATTAAGTAATTTACAAGGACTTTTTTTGTTACTACGAAAAATAGTTAACAAACTTAAACATTATTCCAAAAATTCAATAACTTACGAAATTTCTGCTTTTACGAAAAATAGTTGTTGGCAAACTAGAACATGATTCCAAAAATAAATAATTTACAATTTAAATACTGCAGGGCAGGGCTGTCGATATACGCCCCCAGATATATTTCTTTTACTATCAGAATTTCTGGATTATTCAATAAATAGGTTAGTAATTTATTTTTGACGCCTGTAAATTTTCTGACTACTTGAAAATGCAACAAAAATCCCCCCGTTGAGGTCAACGGGCTTACAGCTAGTCTATATATTAATACTCGATAATGTCCGTCCGTCTGAATGATTGTCCGCGATTTTCCCTCCCCCTCCTCCGCCCCAGCCCCGCTGTCGCCATTTTTTTATTCATACCAAATACATACTTTTTTCGTTTGTATATGGTCGCGATTTCACCTTTTCGATGACGTCAAGAAAGACGGTCCCCCTCCCCCCCATCCTGCCCCGCTGTCGTCATTAATTCATTTCTTCATTTTTCTCTGACGTCATGAGTGAATTTTTGAAATCATGACATTTTTATTTTATTATGTGTAAAAACAATTAATTTTCAAAAAATATTCTCTCAAGCTGTGGGATTCGATACCATGCCCCAATTTTCATGCGCGACGTTCGGACACCCAACACACTGCTCCACCAGTCCAGTTGATGGTTACGAAAAAAAAACTCTATTTAAAGTTTTAGTTAACTAATAATGACATCTGTGGGTGAAATCTTGCACTAAACGAATTTGACCGTTCTGCAGCGTTTTGAGAGGCTATATAAGGCTGCTCAATTATATATAATAATTTAATATATAATAATTTAATTAACTATTTATTTATATATATACGAAAAATGGTTGTTAGCAAGCTTAAACATTATTCCAAATATTAAATAATTTACGAGGTCTATTTCTGCTAATACGAAAAATAGTTGTTAGCAAACTTAAACATTATTCCAAAAATTAAGTAATTAACAAGGACTATTTTTGCTACTATGAAAAATGGTTGTTAGCAAACTTAAACATTATTCCAAAAATTCAATAATTTACGAGGTCTATTTCTGCTAATAGGAAAAATAATTGTTAGCAAACTTAAACATTATTCCAAAAATTAAGTAATTTACAAGGACTATTTTTGCTACTATGAAAAATGGTTGTTAGCAAACTTAAACATTATTCCAAAAATTAAATAATTTACGAGGTCTATTTCTGCTAATAGGAAAAATAATTGTTAGCAAACTTAAACATTATTCCAAAAATTAAGTAATTTACAAGGACTATTTTTGCTACTATGAAAAATGGTTGTTAGCAAACTTAAACATTATTCCAAAAATTAAATAATTTACGAGGTCTATTTCTGCTAATAGGAAAAATAATTGTTAGCAAACTTAAACATTATTCCAAAAATTAAGTAATTTACAAGGACTATTTTTGCTACTATGAAAAATGGTTGTTAGCAAACTTAAACATTATTCCAAAAATTAAATAATTTACGAGGTCTATTTCTGCTAATAGGAAAAATAATTGTTAGCAAACTTAAACATTATTCCAAAAATTAAGTAATTTACAAGGACTATTTTTGCTACTATGAAAAATGGTTGTTAGCAAACTTAAACATTATTCCAAAAATTAAATAATTTACGAGGTCTATTTCTGCTAATAGGAAATTAATTGTTAGCAAACTTAAACATTATTCCAAAAATTAAGTAATTTACAAGGACTATTTTTGCTACTATGAAAAATAATTGTTAGCAAACTTAAAAATTATACCAAAAATAAAATAATTTACGAAATTTCTACTTCTAAGAAAAATGGTTGTAAGCAAACTTAAACATTATTCCAAAAATTAAATAATTTACGAGGTCTATTTCTGCTAATAGGAAAAATAATTGTTAGCAAACTTAAACATTATTCCAAAAATTAAGTAATTTACAAGGACTATTTTTGCTACTATGAAAAATGGTTGTTAGCAAACTTAAACATTATTCCAAAAATTAAATAATTTACGAGGTCTATTTCTGCTAATAGGAAATTAATTGTTAGCAAACTTAAACATTATTCCAAAAATTAAGTAATTTACAAGGACTATTTTTGCTACTATGAAAAATAATTGTTAGCAAACTTAAAAATTATACCAAAAATAAAATAATTTACGAAATTTCTACTTCTAAGAAAAATGGTTGTTAGCAAACTTAAACATTATTCCAAAAATTCAATAATTTACGAGGTCTATTTCTGCTAATACGAAAAATAATTGTTAGCAAACTTAAACATTATTCCAAAAATTAAGTAATTTACAAGGACTATTTTTGCTACTATGAAAAATGGTTGTTAGCAAACTTAAACATTATTCCAAAAATTAAATAATTTACGAGGTCTATTTCTGCTTCTACGAAAAATGGTTGTTAGCAAACTTAAATATTATTTCAAAAATTAAGTAATTTACAAGGACTTTTTTTGTTACTACGAAAAATAGTTAACAAACTTAAACATTATTCCAAAAATTCAATAACTTACGAAATTTCTGCTTTTACGAAAAATAGTTGTTGGCAAACTAGAACATGATTCCAAAAATAAATAATTTACAATTTAAATACTGCAGGGCAGGGCTGTCGATATACGCCCCCAGATATATTTCTTTTACTATCAGAATTTCTGGATTATTCAATAAATAGGTTAGTAATTTATTTTTGACGCCTGTAAATTTTCTGACTACTTGAAAATGCAACAAAAATCCCCCCGTTGAGGTCAACGGGCTTACAGCTAGTCTATATATTAATAGTCGATAATGTCCGTCCGTCCGTCTGTCTGTAAATTGTCCCCGATTTCCCCTTCCCCTCCTCCACCCTAGCCACGCTGTCAACATTTTTTTATTCATACTAAAGAGATACTTTTTTCGTTTGTATATTATATATTATGGTCGCGATTTCGCCTTTTCGATGACGTCAAGAAAGACGGTCCCCCTCCCCCCCATCCTGCCCCGCTGTCATCATTAATTCATTTCTTCATTTTTCTCTGACGTCATGAGTGAATTTTTGAAATCATGACATTTTTATTTTATTATGTGTAAAAACAATTAATTTTCAAAAAATATTCTGTCAAGCTGTGGGATTCGATACCATGCCCCAATTTTCATGCGCGACGTTCGGACACCTAACCCACTGCTCTACAAGTCCAGTTGATGGTTACGAAAAAAAAACTCTATTTAAAGTTTTAGTTAACTAATAATGACATCTGTGGGTGAAATCTTGCACTAAACGACCGTTTGAACCGTTTTGCAGCGTTTTGAGAGGCTATATAAGGCTGCTCAATTAAATATAATAATTTAATATATAATAATTTGATTAACTATTTATTTATATATATACGAAAAATGGTTGTTAGCAAGCTTAAACATTATTCCAAATATTAAATAATTTACGAGGTCTATTTCTGCTAATACGAAAAATAGTTGTTAGCAAACTTAAACATTATTCCAAAAATTAAGTAAATAACAAGGACTATTTTTGCTACTATGAAGAATGGTTGTTAGCAAACTTAAACATTATTCCAAAAATTAAATAATTTACGAGGTCTATTTCTGCTAATAGGAAAAATAATTGTTAGCAAACTTAAACATTATTTCAAAAATTAAGTAATTTACAAGGACTATTTTTGCTACTATGAAAAATGGTTGTTAGCAAACTTAAACATTATTCCAAAAATTCAATAATTTACGAGGTCTATTTCTGCTAATACGAAAAATAATTGTTAGCAAACTTAAACATTATTCCAAAAATTAAGTAATTTACAAGGACTATTTTCCTACTATGAAAAATGGTTGTTAGCAAACTTAAACATTATTCCAAAAATTCAATAATTTACGAGGTCTATTTCTGCTAATACGAAAAATAATTGTTAGCAAACTTAAACATTGTTCCAAAAATTAAGTAATTTACAAGGACTATTTTTGCTACTATGAAAAATGGTTGTTAGCAAACTTAAACATTATTCCAAAAATTCAATAATTTACGAGGTCTATTTCTGCTAATACGAAAAATAATTGTTAGCAAACTTAAACATTATTCCAAAAATTAAGTAATTTACAAGGACTATTTTTGCTACTATGAAAAATAATTGTTAGCAAACTTAAAAATTATACCAAAAATAAAATAATTTACGAAATAGGAAAAATAATTGTTAGCAAACTTACGAGAAATTAAATAATTTACGAGGTCTATTTCTGCTAATAGGAAAAATAATTGTTAGCAAACTTAAACATTATTCCAAAAATTGAGTAATTTACAAGGACTATTTTTGCTACTATGAAAAATGGTTGTTAGCAAACTTAAACATTATTCCAAAAATTCAATAATTTACGAGGTCTATTTCTGCTAATAGGAAAAATAATTGTTAGCAAACATAAACATTATTCCAAAAATTGAGTAATTTACAAGGACTATTTTTGCTACTATGAAAAATGGTTGTTAGCAAACTTAAACATTATTCCAAAAATTCAATAATTTACGAGGTCTATTTCTGCTAATAGGAAAAATAATTGTTAGCAAACTTAAACATTATTCCAAAAATTGAGTAATTTACAAGGACTATTTTTGCTACTATGAAAAATGGTTGTTAGCAAACTTAAACATTATTTCAAAAAATCAATAATTTACGAGGTCTATTTCTGCTAATAGGAAAAATAATTGTTAGCAAACTTAAACATTATTCCAAAAATTAAGTAATTTACAAGGACTATTTTTGCTACTATGAAAAATGGTTGTTAGCAAACTTAAACATTATTCCAAAAATTCAATAATTTACGAGGTCTATTTCTGCTAATAGGAAAAATAATTGTTAGCAAACTTAAACATTATTCCAAAAATTAAGTAATTTACAAGGACTATTTTTGCTACTATGAAAAATGGTTGTTAGCAAACTTAAACATTATTCCAAAAATTAAATAATTTACGAGGTATATTTCTGCTAATAGGAAAAATAATTGTTAGCAAACTTAAACATTATTCCAAATATTAAATAATTTACGAAATTTCCGCTAATACGAAAAATAGTTGTTAGCAAACTTAAACATTATTCCAAAAATTAAGTTATTTACAAGGACTATTTTTGCTACTATGAAAAATGGTTGTTAGCAAACTTAAACATTATTCCAAAAATTAAATAATTTACGAGGTCTATTTCTGCTTCTACGAAAAATGGTTGTTAGCAAACTTAAATATTATTTCAAAAATTAAGTAATTTACAAGGACTTTTTTTGTTACTACGAAAAATAGTTAACAAACTTAAACATTATTCCAAAAATTCAATAACTTACGAAATTTCTGCTATTACGAAAAATAGTTGTTGGCAAACTAGAACATGATTCCAAAAATAAATAATTTACAATTTAAATACTGCAGGGCAGGGCTGTCGATATACGCCCCCAGATATATTTCTTTTACTATCAGAATTTCTGGATTATTCAATAAATAGGTTAGTAATTTATTTTTGACGCCTGTAAATTTTCTGACTACTTAAAAATGCAACAAAAATCCCCCCGTTGAGGTCAACGGGCTTACAGCTAGTCGAGTATTAATATATAGATTTAACTGTATTCTTCAACAGTATTATAACAAATTGTGACCGTGTTTTGCGTCTTGGTTTTTTACGAAATAACCAAAAATTGATTCTTATTGTTAATTTCTAACATAAAAAATGGAGTTTGGAGGTATTTTTATTTCAACTAGACGTAGGGAGAGGTTATTTAGTCAAAACCATACAGGAAAGTTTGCCTAAATTTACTTTTCCGAAAGGCAAACACTTGAAACACCTAGCTACACAACTGATAGAATATAAAAATAATCAGTTTTTATTTTATATTAAATCCCAGTACGGGCAGTTTTTTAAATTGATTTTTCAGTCGATTTATGAATTTCTGCTCAAAGGCATGGATGTATGTGATGTCTTGAATTCCCCCCTCCCACCCATCCTATCCTATGAACGGGGCGTATCGAGAGCGATTAGCTAACCACTAGTCCTGTCCTAAGCCCTTTCCTTCTATTTCTACTCTCTTTGGAAAAAGAGAGGTTGAGCAACTGAGTAACAAGCAGTTCTCGTAAAAACACTTATGTTGCGATAAATTCCATTAGGAGTCCATATGCTCCATATTAAGAGCGGACATGGTGAAAAAAAAATACGTATTTCTGTAAACATTGATAATGTTATTCCTTTAAAAATGAATCTCTAAAAGTATTAAAATATTTTTTTTTTCACAAGTTTTTGTTAATAATTAATTACATTCACGGATTTCGCCACGTGTGTATTTTGTGTCTCTTTGATAAAATTATAATCTCCGACTGTTCTACCCTTTGACTTAATTTAAGTGTTTGCAGTTACCGTCGAATATTATATCTAGTTATACGAAATATTGCACAAAACATTGCTTCACAATACAAATACAAAATATTTCTTCCCATTGGATATGTTTTGTCAACATAAATTGTATCACACATGCTAAGCGTTAATGCCTTCGTCACCGCATCTTATTTCCGATTATTTATTTGAAGTTAGGCGTTTCTTTTGATTTCTTAATAAACAGTTTATTTATTATCTCTGCCCCTTAATTAAAAGATAAATTTAATATGTATCATGTGTTATTTTATATCCCTGTAGGGAGACTAAAACGTAAAAGCAACAAACTAAACTGGTTACTGTATTTATAGAAGACACTCTCTTACTATAAAAAACACTGAAAAAAGAACATAGCGGTGTTTTATTACAACTCACATAATATTTGATACAAACATACTACGAGAATGGGCAATTTTCTAATTTCTATGAAAGCTAAATTCGTATGTCTCGGTCATTTACTAAAAGCAGAGAAACATTGTTTTAACTTGCCTGTAATTATTGTTTCACAGCTATTTACGTACAATATTTAGATTGGTCGATGGACCTGGCTTTGACATGTAGTGCGGATGCCTCAAGAGGGTCTTGACCTTGTCTGTCTCTTCTACCAACCGGATGGATGGCCACTGATGACCATCCATATGATGCACTTGGTCTTATATTTAAAAGCAAATTATAAAATCCAGAATCAATGTAACTGTATATAATTGTCCTAAAAAATATATTATTTGACTTGACATTTATTTGGTAGAACTCCATTATAATAGGGTAAAAATAGCAACGTATTTAGTTCTACATTCTTTTATATTTGCTATTCCGGCTTTCGCCATCGTCAGAACTATGATTAAACTTACATTTTTCTCAGCTATATATACTGGCTCCGAAGACTATACACTGTAACACAGCGATTTCCAACCTGGGAGGCGTGGGTCATTGCAAAGGGAGGCGCGAACAGTCCAAAATATTTATTTACCCTTTAAAACGTGTCTTTATTAATTTACGAAATAAAGGATGAGGAAGCGCGAAGATGATTTTTTCTTTAAAGGGAGGCGCAGTAACATAAAGGTTGGAAACCACTGCTCTAACATCCTAATTCAAATTATAATATTACACTTTTAAGGTGTTCACTGTCAATACTTGGTGGAATGGCATTATAATAAAAATAATACAAGATTTTTAGTACTTTTTCCACTTAAAATTTATTTGATCAGGACTGGTTTCGCTCCTCACGAGCATTATCAACTGATAAGGAAAATAAATTAAACAGTGCTATTTATACAAGTTGAATTGAAATAAAAAGGTGTAAGCAATTACTAACAATGAAAAGGATTTACAAATTACATTATAATTACACAAAATTAAAATGCTTAACACTTAAGTATAACATATCATTAAAAAATCATCAATAAATATAAGTGGCAAATGATGTCAATTATAAACACAATTAAAATTTGGGAAATTTTTAAACAAAATGAAACTACATTACGCTCCTCGCTCGTGAGGAGCGAAACCGGTCCTGATCAAATAAATTTTAAGTGGAAAAAGTACTAAAAATCTTTTATTATTTTTATTATAATATTACACTTATTAAATATGACTTTGTTTCGAAGAACGATAAGCAGTCTGGGGTTTTCAACGTAAATTAGGATAAATTAAACTGATATTTATTATTATTTACATTACATTAACTACAATATTACTATTCAATCAATCAACTAATAAATATAAAAAAAAAACTGTAAAACTAAATACGTTGCCATTTTTACCCCATTGTCTTAAAAAAGTTTATTGAATTGATATTGTTGTGAAATTGAAATGAAAATGAATTGACTCGAGCAATTAGTGTGCGACTAATTAAATGTTGCTATACAATTATATATATAGAGCGACTGTTTAATTTATTAGAGATAATTTAAAAAAAAAAACATAGAAAATGGAGACATTAACGTAAAAGAAAGAATCATAAACACAAGATTCTCGCGAAACTTCAACATTATCATTATCTTGCGTTTAAATCAGACCCGGATTAGAAATTTCTTTATAAATCTTCGTGGATTATATTGTCTAAGTATCTATTATTTTCACAGTACTTTTTTTTTGGTGAGTACGGATTGTGCTGGTGCCGGTTCCCACGCGCCCGAAATGTGAATTTCTTTTTAGAGAACGAAACGCCTATCTTGTTCAATTTTGGTCCAATTCATTAAACGGTCAAAACTTTCGGTTGTCATGATATCGCACTGAGTTGATATAATTTTGAATCGTGTAATGCAACTTGCAATTGAACCGTATCACGTAAGTATACGTTATATGTCATAACTTGGCATATTTAAGGCGCCTAAAAGCAAAACCCGATCATTTCATATATGATTAAAATCTAATATTAATCCAAAGAAAAATGTTTACGTAAAGTAATGTTCAAACTCCGCCGACCCTACCGCGTGCCAGGAAAATCACCAACAGAAACCGATGATATTAATGAAAATACAATATTCCTTTGTGCTTCATTCCTGTGTGGTCGAGTGGTCAACGTCGTTGGCTTCGGTTTCGGATGTCACGGGCTCGAATCCCAGTACGGAAAGTTTTATAAATTGATTTTTCAATCGATCTATGAATTTCTGTTCGAAGGCATGGATGTATGTGATGTCTTAAATTCTCCTCTCACACCCATCCTATCCTATGAACGGGGCGTATCAAGAGCGATTAGCTAATCACTAGTCCTGTCTTAGCCCCATCCTTATATTACTACTCTCTTTGGAAAAAGAGAGGTTGAGCAACTGAGTAACAAGCAGTTCTCGTAGAAACACTTATGTTGAGATAAACTCCATTAGGTGTGTATTATATGCTCCACATTGGAAGCGGATATGGTAAAAAAGGATTGATTATAGCCATATCTTTCATTATTGCCGATACAATACTGTGAAATAAAACTATCGATGCAATCAATAATTTAAGCTTCAAACACAAAAACGTAACTATCACTGCAAAGTGGACATTTTTGCTTTTAGACACCTCATTTGTTTACCACTCACTGTTTTTTAAAAACTTTTAACATCATTTGTGAGTCACGAGTATAATATAACCGTAAATCCTCGTTAAATTAAACAATATTAAAACAGCCGACATAGGGAAGAAGTTAATAAAATTTCAGGGGGTCAAAAAACTGGTACCGGTTTGCGATTAATTATTTTACATATATATCTCGTTACTATTATCAATATTATAATCATTTTTTTTATTTTTCTTGCGTGACTCATAACTAATAATATTATCTGTAGTGATAGTTTCCCACACACGCCGTGTGAATGCTTTATAAGTAGGCATGCGGAATGCGAAGTTAATAACAGCGGCCATTGTCGGACAACAAGTCAAACAGCTCTGGATAATCGGAATTTGGATAATGGAGGTGTTTTTAATCTACTGTGTTCGAAATTTCGAAGCTTTAAACAAACAATGAACACGCTATCCGGTTTACTACCTCGCATTTACTTGCCTTGCGTGTTTAACTAGCTGCAGATTTGTAGTCAAGTTATTCAAATGTAATAATTATTACTTGATTCCATTAAATGGAATTTTGTAAACATAATGTGGACCACTAGCATCTCAATAGATGTTACTATACGCCGGTGTCGACCAATGTTCCCTCTAAGCTGCGCGCGCGCGGTCGCGCCTTCACTCTGGGTTGACGCGCATTCTAATAAAACTATATGAATACTGAAATAAACTGGAAATTGAACATTCAGATACTTTACTCAAAATATAATTCTTGTATATTATCAGAACAATAAATTATCTAAATAAAAATATATAAAGTTGCTTGGATCGACGTTAAACACTAGAAAGTTTTGAATAAATTTATAAAAAATGTTAATGATTTTCTGATTATTTGTTTTATTATACTAATTTTCTTAATTCGTGCTAAATTTTATTTTTTGTGAAAAAAAAACTTGATTTTGTTGTTATTTATTATGTTTTATTTAATACACTATTGGTAAAAACTTATAAATTATTAAATGATAATATTTTAATTTAATGTTACTATTTTTTTTCTAAATTTAATATATGTGGAATTGACAGCTTTACACGATGACATCAAATTAATTTTCAATAAAACATGGAGACCGTCGTCCTTTTTTCCAGCGGTGCTATTCCCTCTCACATACATTTAATTTAGACAGTTCGAAATTCTTAACACCTAGTGGTTCTGGACTGTCGGTATACTCAAAATGTGATTGTGTTGAGTATTTCAGACCGTTCAAAATAAGTGTTATTCTAAAAAGAGAGAGACAGGTTGAACGAGTTTATAACAACCAATTCAGCAAAAAAACTTTCTTTTCAGATACAACATTATGAAACCAAATGCTCCATATTGATAATGAGATGTTTATAATGGGCATAATTTATAAATTATATCTTTTTTTATATTACATATATGTTATATCCATAATTTTGTGCGCATTTGTCACATTCTTAAATAACTATGGTCGCGGTCATCCATTGCTCATTTTTTTTTATTTCAGCAATCAAGTACATAAAGTCAATCCGTTTTATATTTGTAACCCTTAATTTCCTCCCCACAATAAGTTTTTGATTTTCAACCCTCGTACCATGAAATCTTCCAATGTAAACGTTCTCAGAGCGTTAACTATTTTAAAGTTTATCCAACTTATAACTGCTACCCTTTGATGTTTTCCACCCTTAGCCAGAATACATATTAAATTTATTAACAAACATACCGCTTTAAGTCTTTAACATAAACTCAGAATTTTATAGGAACTGTATAAATAACTTTCGAAATAGTTGTCCTAATACTTAAATGTATAATATATGTATACGTCAGGATTAACTCACATGTATTACTTTTAATTATGTAGTCGCTGAAATGTAACGCAATCTTCGAATTTGCACCAGGATAAAAGTTAACATAAAAATATCACAAAATACTGCTTTAAAAGTGTTAGTTAGTGTTGTTTAAAACGATTAATCTAAATGAAGACAAGTTGGAAACTGTGGACCGTCACTTTACCCTAACGCACAAAATAAGTCTTGCTAAATATAAAGGAATAACGGATCCGTAGCGTAGTGGTCAACATCGTTGGCTTCGTTGACGGTTCTGACCAGTGGCGTCCGGTCAATATGACATTGCATTATACACCTCTTGTATATGCAGGAGCGGTTATATTTCATGAAATAATATTCAAACATAACATTTATACCATTCACTCATTTTAAATTCTTCATGTTTTTATTGTCTAACACTGTGGTTAGGTTAGGTTAGGTTAGGTTAGGCCACGTTATGGTTATTGCCACACCTAACAAATTTTACAGGAGGCTCAAAAAACGTGTTTTGATAATTTTCGGCCATATGCAAATTATGAAATAAAAACAACCTTGAAGTGCACGGAGGCTTCTAAACTAGTTTTTAATTGACATAATATATTATTAATTTGAAAAATTGTCTAGGAAAAACGTTTTTTCCGTCTTTTTTCTTGTTTTAAATTTTCACAAGCCCATCTTTTTTTGAACTTATAAGCTAAATTTAGATAATATTTCGGCATTTACAGCTTACATCATTTTAATAGAACGTGTATCATGTTGGGATACATTGTGATTATCGAACTGTTTTGAAAAAACTGTGGGTTACGTCCTTTTTACTTTCCACAGTCGATATATAAACTTGTGTTGGGATACCTCCATTAACTCTTCCCATACTATGCAAAAAAGCGTAGGCTCCTGAACTGTGTATCCGTTACACATCAGGCAAACGGGAGTGAATCATGACAATTATATAACACTACTACAGCAGTACTACATATTATTGTCATCATTCACTTTTGTTTGCCTGATGTGTAACGGATACACAGCTCAGGAGCTTGTGCTTTTTTTTGCATAGTAAGGGAAGGGTTAAAAAGCCATATGCTCCAAATTTTAAACAGACATAGATTTTTTAAAAAAATGTATAAATTTATATATTCTGACAAAATCACAAACATTTTATTGATACTAAATATATGGAAATGGTAAATGTCGTCACTTGAGATTTTATATATATTTTTTACATTTATTACTCATATATAATTATGAAATTGATGTTTTTTTGTGACAAAAGGTATGCAATTAGCTTGTTGAAAATTCGCTAACGCTATCGAGGTCCGCTTAGCTGCGGCCGCCGGTTTGTAATCACTGTGTTATGATTCTTATTTAGTGTGTGAAAATGTCACTGGTTTTATAGCGGTATTTTTAGTGGAATATCCTTAATAACACAAAAATAGATTCCCGTTAAAATATATCAATTAACATATTTCGCTTATATTATATTAAGCACCGCCTACACGGCAAATTAAATAAAACGCGACATTTTAAAATTTATATTTATAGATTGCTTGTTTATAATCGCCTATTCATACTTCGTTCAAGTTTCCACTGGATTACTTTTGTACAAGGGCATGTTTTTTTGCAACATATTTGAAAGCCAATTTTTTTGTATTAAATATTAATTAATTTATTAATAAACTCAGACTTTTATTCAATTTTTAGTTGATTCGCAAACCTTTCGATGTTCTGTCTGATGATGTTTTTGCATAGAGGCGAAATACGTTTGACAATTTCTATCACAATAACTGGAGAAACAAAATTATCAAATTTTATTTTATATTTCAAAAGAATTTTCTCAAAGTTACCGCCGAATCCACCGAAATATTTTTTGTTGATTCAAATACTTTCTTATATTTCTCCTAGTGGAGCTTAGCTCACAGAAGACTTTCAACAAGAACTGCTTGTTAGTCAGTTGCTCAACTTTTTTTCTTCAAAGAGTAGGGATAGAACACTTTTAGGGTGTTCACTGTCAATACTTACTTGGTAGAAAGGAATTATATTAATAAAAATAAAACAATATTGTACTTATTTCCACTTTTTTATCAAGATCAGGACCAGTTTCGCTTATGGCGAGCATTGTCAACTGATGAAAAATAAAATTTAACAGTGCTATTTATACAAAAAACAAATGAAATGAAAAGGTATAATAAACAATTAGCATCGAAAAGAATTTACAAATTACCATAGAAATTATGAATAAGTGACGCTAAACTTAAACACAAATTAAAATACTTAACACATCTACATTTAAATAACAAGTCTGTGAAACTAGGTAAACAGGAAATTTTAGAAATCAATACATAAAAATTCTTGCCTGATTCAGATCTATTGAATGAACAAATTATCTTTGTAAATTCAATTTAACTTTAACTTTATAGCTCTTTGATGATCTTCTCATTACATGCTAGAGATGAACGCCTGAAGATGCCGAAAGGCCCGGTCGTTTCTGACAAAAATAGTGTGAATGTACATAATTTGAACGATTCAATTTTAAAGATACTGACATTACTCGTAATTTATTTTAGAGTTAGTTTCATTTATTGTGAGAAATTTCTACTATTCACAATTTTAAACCCCAAGAATAAATCCCCACTAATAAAATTCATGAAGACCAACCAATACAGTTTGAATGAACTGGACGTAAAACAGGTAGGTAAAATTAAATGAAATCATCTCTCGACTGTTACGAAAACGTTTAATTAAGAATCTACAATCACCAAATTTTAATCACATACAATATTTAACAAACAAAATTTTCAATTAACACAATACACAATAAGTATTATAAAACCTAGCTTGCTCACACGGTTTTATAAATGGTAAAATCTGCGCGAAGAACAAAATGAATTTTAATTTACGTCAAAATGGAAAATTATCAGTTCTTTCATCTCGGACGAAAAACCACAAAAGAAAAAAAAAACTGCAAGTGAATTTATAACTATAACTTGTTTCCAGAAACCGGGAAGTGTCTCCCACACTCGTTGTGTTCGGTTCGTGTCCCAAAGAGCAAGACGGAAAGAAACACAAATCACATCGGGTATCGAAAAACAATGTTGCCATTTAAGTCCATGAACAATAAAACAATTGATATTACGGGTTACATGATAACAAAAATTCAGACACAATTAATATAACTACAAATTTTACATGTCTGCCAGTTTTCATCACGAAAGTAGTAGTAGGGGCGGGGCGTATGACTATAAACCCTACCGTAACAATACCTTTTCTATTTTGTTAGAATTATCCTTTTTTTTTTGAAATCTTCGAAAACTGGGTTTTAAGAAATATTTTTAAACATCGGTTTTTGTATATTTCTGTATGTATTGTACCTTTTTATAAACCGCCAATTATCAAAACACGCTATGTCAATGCTGATAAATTGAGATTATGAATCTATAATTATCTTTCTGTTAATTATAAAGACATTAAAATTTGAATTAAGCTTATTTCGCAGAGGATGTCAATGGTGACGTAAAAAAATTAATGGCTTCCTATGTCTTAAATTGAAATTAAATTTACGCGAAACGACAATTTATTATTGGTTTCTTTTGTCCAAACAACTATCAGTGTGTGAAAGGAATGGAGAATTGCGAGATAGATTATTTCAAACACTTTTGTTAAATTTTACGTGTCATGAGTGTATTTTATTATTTTGTAAATTCATAAATTTCTTACGTATTCGTCGATAATTTTAAGATAGTTCGTTTTCTTTTGTAAAGCCATAAATATTTCTCTTTTAGGCATTATATTAATAAAAACACAATATTCCTTTGTACTTTAATCCACTTTATTTAAAAGGTCAGGACCGGTTTCGCTCATTGCGAGCATTGATGAGCGAAACCGGTCCTGACCTTTTAAATAAAGTGTAATAAAGTACAAAGGAATATCGTGTTTTTATTAGCATTGAATATTGTTTGAAAATATTCCAGTGTCTCAACTAAGGCATCCAAACCCAGATCCTTCTTTTGATCCCGGGAATCGGGATTGATCACTGGGAAAAGTAGCGAGTTCATAGTTTCAGTTAAAAATGTAAGACGTTTTTCTTTATCTCCATCATTTCAAAGACTTGGGACAGCCAGCGAGCCAGGCTTTGCCAGCGCAAAAATATTTTTATAGCGGAATATTGCAGATTTTTCACGTGTTGGTTCGCGGGATTACAGGACCGAGAAATTGGTCGGGATTTATGGATTAAAGGTCCCAGTCTCAACCACGGGGAGTTACATATCAGTATTTATTAATTGCCGCCTGTGTGACCGAGTGGTCAGCGTTGTTGGCTTCGGTTACGGAGGGCACGGGTTCAAATCCCGGTACGGACAGTTTTATAAATTGATTTTTCAATCGATTTATGAATTTCTGTTCGAAGGCATGGATGTATGTGATGTCTTGAATTCCCCTCTCCCACCCATCCTATCCTATGAACGGGGCGTATCGAGAACGATTAGCTTACCACTAGTCCTGTCCTAGCTCTATCCTTCTATCCCTACTCTCTTTGGAAAAAGAGAGGTTGAGCAACTGAGTAACAAGGAGTTCTCGTAGAAACACTTCCGTTGAGATAAACTCCATTAGGAGTCCATATGCTCCACATTGGGAGCGGACATGGTTAAAAAAAAAACTAAATATTCTTTCGTACTTTATTCCACTTTATTTAAAAGCTCAGGACCGGTTTCGCACATTGCGAGGATCGTCAACTGACAATGCTCGCAATGAGCGAAACCAGACCTGACCTTTTACATAAAGAGGAATAAAGTACAAAGAAATATTGTGTTTTTCAATTATATAATGCCTGTCCACCAAGTATTGACAGTGAACACCCTAAAAGTGGTCAGTATTTTTGTTGTCAAATCTGGAGTGCCTTCACATGCTTGTTGTGAGTAAAGTACGATATTGGAAGTTCACCATGATTGGTCGAGTGTATAGAGGAGTAGCTTGCTTTTGAGAGGAAGTTTGATCTTTGCATTAGGATATACGGGACGCTGCCCTAAGAAACGGAACCAAAGATACTCGTGGAAGACAGAGATTCTTGGAAGTGTCGTGTGGAGTAAATAGTAAAAATATTACTTTAAATTGATCGAATACACCGTGGCACATAACAATCCAATTCAAAAACTCTTAAAGGCATCCGTTTGAAGTATTCAAAATAAAAAAAAACGCATGTGATAAGTGGTCGTTTAATAACACCACTATCCGAAATGCCTTCTTCACAAATTCACGGGGAATTCGTTTTAAAACACGAAGGGTTATTGAAATCGTCGGGGTCCTGAGGCGAGTCGAGGAATCCGGTGGGCGTGTGGGCATACACCCTGTCCCTGACCCCGCGGCAGGTACATTTTGAATTTGTTCAAACAATCAGCTGGAGCGGCGTTGAAAAAATAACACGTATTCATTAAACGATTCGAGGCATTATTCCTTTTACTATTATAGTAATAGGCATGCCTGTAAAGGGTTTTCTTTTGTTTTGGATAAGATTCTTTGTCATAGAAATATTATAGTATGCTAGGAAAGTAAAAATTGTTTTTTTTAAAAGCAAAACAAAAAAAACTATCCACAAAAAATCCTAAGCAGCACTGTCAAGTTCAGTGACGTTCCTAACCTATGTGCCGCCTCTAGGCCAGGGTTTCTCAAACTTTTTTTTTTAAATGGAACACTTAGAAACTCTGGAAATTTTAACGGAACACTAAAATTTAAAATACCAACAAATAAGTTATTAAATCACTCATCTGACAAACTCAACTAGAAATCATTTTATGATTAATCTTTATTTTTTTTCAAATTAGAATTACTGATTAAATCAATTCGTTCAATTCAACCTACTGGTTTATCGGTCACAGAAAATGGATGTTGAGCCCTCGAATCATCCTTACTAGTTATCGAAAAACATTGCAAAATAAGTGTTGTCGAGTTATGTAGGTGTTCACGGAACACCTATTCAGGCTCCACGGTACACCAGTGTTCCGCGGAACATAGTTTGGGAAACCGTGCTCAAGGCAGAGCTCTAAAATTGCGCCCGTTTATTTTTCATTATTTTTAATTAATTTATAGAAGTTTGAATCCTCTACTCACCTACGTACCAATGCTTCCTCTAAGACAAGAAGTTAGCTGCGCGTAAATTTTAAAGGCTGCGCGGGCCAATGAAATATTAACTGATTAGTTGTCTTGGAGTGCGCGCCAACCTGGAATGAGTGCGCGGGGGATGTCAAACTGCTGCGCGACCGCACGCGCGCGCAGCTTAGAGGGAACGTTGCTACGTACCCAAACAAATCTATTGTCAATCATTCCGTTTTGCTTTCAGATGATACATAATATATTTGTAACTTATTGACAAAGATACTAACGAATAAATACGATCCAAGAGCATTGGCGGCCGGTCAATGTGGCATTGGATTAATGCACCCGTTGTATATGCAGGGGCGGTTATATTTCATGATATAATATTCAAACATTACATTTATACCATTCACTCATTTTAAATTTTCCATGTATTTATTATGTAAGCAGTAGGTATTTTTTCTGAAGACAGAGGTTGATTGAGTGACCTTAAACATTCTTTCAATAAACAAATCTGTTATTTTATTTAGAATCCATATGCTACACATTGGCAGAGGACATAGTTTATTCAATTTGTTTGGTGTTGTTAATGAATCATATTATATTATCACCTAAATTACTTATGAAAATGCTTGAAGAAGCGAAACATGTAATACATTTGATAATGTAGCATATTATATAAAACTATCTAGAATGCAAAACGCTGCTTAAATTATTTGTTAGAAACAAATATACATATCTGAAAACCTCAATCCTGCTGGCCTCTTCTTTCGACCCGTGGGATTCCGGTGCCCCGGACGTCCGTCGGGTACTTACTATCCATAGAATGTACTCGGCGGAACTGAGGGATGCTGATATGTCATGGGAAGAAGCAAATCAATTGGCGGGATACAGGGAAACCTGGAGATGCCGCGTGGCGGCCATATGCTCCACATAGGGAGCGAATATGGCCAAAGAAGAATACATATCTACTAGATTTATAATTAAAAAATTCGCCAGATTTCTAACGATGTTTGCAAAATATTTCAGAATATAAAATAAAACAACAATTTCGCTGGTAAGTGATTAATAAAACTTTCCCAAACTTTTCTGAGATCCAATTATAAATCCGAATAAATACTGAATTTAAAAAAAATGCATGTTTTTCAAACAATCGAAATGAATCCGCCCGCGAAAGTTTCGACTGTGAATTTATTCGTTATTAATGTGTAATATTTGATTATGTTTTAAAATTCGCGTTGCATTTTTTAATATTATTTTTTCAAGATGGATGCATTGCTTTCGGAAACTTAATTTATTTATTTATTTATTTATTTATTTATTTATTTATTTATTTAATTAACATTGCAAAAGGTTGACAAATTATAAATTTAAAACTTTTACAATGGAGAAAAAAAATAGTACAATTTAATATTAAAATCAGTAGAAAAAAAAATGGCAAAGAAGTCAACTGAGTAAGCTCCGACGAACTCTACTTTAATACATAAAAAATAGTATTCGTCGGAACTCACCCACGTCTACGTGGAATATGTCGACATCCGAAGCAATATTGTTGAACACCGTTAAAGCTCTCCCCAGTGGCATCCCCATTGGCAGGCTGGTTCTACACCTTGGGAGAACAAACAATTCATGTCCACGATTTCTCAAAAAATAATCAGGAACATTTAGATTCACATTCTCAAGAATGGTGGAATTCTCATTTTGGCCACGTATAAGTCGAAAGAAATATATGGCCAGATACATTTCTCTTCGAACATTCAAACTATTGAAGTTAAGCATGCCTAAGAGAAAGTCAGTTGGATAAAGCCATGGGTAATATCCATACACCCTCATATAGAGAAGTCTCAAAAATTTCTTCTGAATCTTCTCCACCATAAGGGTATATTTCGAGCATCTTGGGGCCCAAACAATTGACCCACTCTCAAGTCTGCTTCGAACCAAAGCGTTGTACATTAATATTAGAACTTTAACTCCCGAAAAGACTCTGGTGGTACGGATGACAAAGCCCAACATTTGTAATGCTTTCTTGCAAGTAATCTTAATGTGATTATAGAATGTTAGTTTGCTCTCAAATTGTACGCCAAGATCTCTGACTGATGAAATTCGCGAGAGAATTCGGCCATTCATTGAATAACGGAAAAATAACACTCGCGACCCTCTTGTAAAGGATAAAAGATTGCATTTATCAATATTGAAATCGAGTTTGTTACACCGCCCCCAATCTATTATATTATCTATATCAGATTGAAGACGATGACAATCATCTAAGGTGACAATCTTCAAAAAAAGTTTCAAATCATCAGCGAATAACAAGAACATAGAATTTTTAATAACGCTTGCTATATCATTTATGAAAATAGTGAACAGCAATGGCCCCAGGTTTGAACCCTGCGGAACACCAGAGTACGTGCAAAACGGCATTGATTCGAAAAGCCCATACGATACGTATTGTTTTCTGTTCCTAAAATAACTACCAAAAAGCCTAACAAAACCATCAGACAAACCGATCAATTGGAGTTTTTCCAAAAGAATGTCATGATCGACCCTGTCAAATGCCTTCGAGAAATCATTGTAAGAACAGTCAACTTGCAGTCCTTTATCTAACGCCGTCGACACGTAATCCGTAAACACCATCAAGTTTGTGTCGGTTGATCTTCCGACTCTGAACCCATGCTGCTCATTAATTATAAATGGTTCAATCCTTTTTAAAATCATATGATGCATAATCATCTCAAGAACCTTAGCTGGCGCTGAGAGAACAGCCACCGGTCTATAATTTTCCACTGATGATTCTGCGCCATTCTTAAAAATTGGTGTAATCTTAGATATTTTCCATATTTCAGGGAAAATGCCTGATTTCATAACGAGATTAAATATATAACACAAAGGACTTTTGATGAGGTCAATACATCCTTTTAAAAAACATGTAGGCACCCTGTCGGGACCGAGCGAGCGCGTGTTTTTAAGTTTTTTGGTAAAAAAAATTACATCTGATTCATCGATTTGCATGACATCAATGCATTGGGCACCATTTGTACGACTTTTTAAAATTGATTCAATATTAAGGTGTGGTATATCATTTGAGTATACAGATCTGAAATGGCCAGCAAATGCTTCTGCCACTCCCAGACCTGCCACTTCATGACCCTTCCAATTCATTGTCTCAGCGAATCCACCATCTTTTCTGATAGATTTGATATAATTCCAAAAAAAAATTGGATTTTCGCGTATGCAATCTTCCATCCTTTTCAAATATGTTCGGTAGGCTAATCGAATATTTTGTCTCAGCTTAGATCGACATTTACTAAAAATTTGATAGTCTCGAGGACTCTTAGAAGCCTTCCAGGCTTTATGATATAAATGCTTTACTTTAATGTCCCCGATAATCTCTCCAGAAAACCACCTCGGATATCGTCTTATACCACGACATGGTGACTTCCTTGTGAAACATAGATCGAAAATATTATATAAAGACACGTAAAAATGATTAACCGCTTCATTCACATCACAATATTCATAAATCTCACTCCAGTCCACTTCACTCATTAAAGAGTAGAGCTTTCTAAAGTCTCCGTTCTCAAAATTCCACCCCCTCCACAGATTAGTATCATGCGAGGGTAATTTGGTATGAGAGGTGTGAGCCTTATGAACATCATATAGAAAAACTAAAGAAGGGTGATATATATCCTCCCGCACAAGCGGGGACATACACCGTGAAATTAAAAAACTACTGTTACTAAAAATTTTGTCTAATAGTCCACCGTTGTAGTTGAATACATCATTGTACTGAGATAATCCGAAAACTGAACACAGAAATTCTAGGTCATTACTGACACTATAACCACTGCGTGCAGAAACAAGATTAAAATCCCCCATCACAATGATCCTTCTGCCACTAAGTAAGCTAAAATTAGACAAAACCATATCAAAAAATAATTTGTATACCTCCAGAGTACTCGATGGAGGAAAATATAAGACACAAATATAGGTAGTGTCTCCGGCACACGTTAGTTTGACCCAAAGATCCTCATTAGATGTTTCTAAAACATGAAAGCGTTCAGCCTGCAACCCTTCCATATTTCTAACACCCAAAAGACAACCCCCACCCTGCCTGTGGCCTGCCCCGGAGTCTCGATCCCTTCTAAATATGTTATACTGACTACCAAAATATTCACGGCTTAAATTTACAAAAAAATTACATTCTCTTTCTAATAAATTGCCTTATGTACCGCATGATAATGAAATAACTTTTAAGTCATTAGTTAGTCTTGAAGTCTAGACTCTAGAGCAGTGGTGGGGAACCTTTTCATTTCTAAATGTCACATTTATTTATCTGATTCAACATTAGGCCGCAGTAAAGAAAACGTTGAAATCTTTTGATCAAAATGAATATATTGATATAAAATAACTTATTATAATTCCACGTATTGTGCTACAAACTGTGACACGTGTTTCGCCTCTTTCGTACTTAAGCAAGCATCTGTGAAAGTAGTCTTTCCGAGGATGCCTCTGAAAGAGGCGAAACACGTGTCGCAGTTTGTAGCGCAATACGTGAAATAATCTAAGTTATTTTATATTAAAATGAACTTCCGCACAGTTAACTTCCGTTGAATCCATCGAAAGTATGAATAAATTGCATTATAAAATTGTGTATTTATTAAAAAAATATTCAGAAAATTGGCACCAGTCAAAAGGCCGCAGGTTCCCTACCACTGCTCTAGAGAGCAGGTTATTGCATTGTACATCACTCTAGAACTTATTTATACACTAATTAATTATCATGCTTAAGAATATTGATTATTTGGATATAGATTTTTGAACCATTTCCGAATATAGGGCATCCAAATAGCGGTCCAAATACTCCCGGTTCTCAGATATTTTTGCACTTACTAACCACTAACACATTGAAAATGCATGTGATAAACGAAACCAATCTTGATCCTAACAGATAATGTAGTTTCCACAATTTTTAATTAATATCTGTTTCGCTTAGCATGAAAATAAAGATTTAAATCGATACCAGGTAATAATTTATTTAAAATTGCGTTAGACTATTTTTACTACCTACAATTATGTGTAATTATCAAATTGTTAAAGGTCCTCTTACAAATAAAAAAGGGTAATTTAAAATATAAAAGTGAATGTTTGTTTGTTCGTACTTTATACGTTGCCACACCGCTCATCCGATTGCAATAAAACTTTGACAAACTTTTTGCTTGCACTTCCGGGAAGGTTATTTATGGGCATAGTAAAATTAACTTACATTAGGTCTTATATATAAAATTCAATGTTTGTATGTCTGCCATACAGTTCATTTTGACAAAGTTTGATTGCACTTGCGTGAAGGTTATAGTACAATTAACTTACAGTAGGGATACGTGTGTCGTACTATAGAAAATCGGCAGCAAACGTCAAACAGACAGAAAAATAAAACATGCACTTCAATAAACACAATTAAAACACAAACACTTTCTTTGTTTGAGTGGCATTGCAACGCTTGCCGGGAACCGGGTAGTTCGTAATAAAAAATAATGATTTAATCATGGCTGTGGAGTCGGAGTCGCGGTATTTTGGATGGAGTCGGAGTCGTAAAAAATAAGCGGCTCGATTTTTTTTTTTAAATATATTTAATGATGTGTATTCAAACAAAATAATCCAAAGTGTTGTCATTTCATGTTGGCTGACTAACGATGGTCTGATGGTATACATATACATATATAAGTTAAAATGAAATTATTGAAAAATTTCCTCGGGTCAAAGTCGTTAATTATTTTAAAGCTGGAGTCGGAGTCGGAGTCGTTTTCGTCTTTTTTTACACCACTCCACAGCCCTGGATTTAATAATGGTTTGACGATCTTAAAAGTAATTTTATATGTAATTAAAAACGTAGATTGTTTGATACTATAATTATCACTTACTTAAATAAATTTAAGTCGTTTCTGATCTTAATTAATAATTCAGAATTAGTAGAAATAAAATACTGTTCATTTGTGTACATTTGATTACAATCAAACGCCTTATATTCAGGTTAATCTGTACAACATTTTATAGATTTTTGTAGATGGTTACCCAGCCCCTTAAGATGTTAATACAATCTCTCTAAATCGATATAAATAGTTACTTGTTTACGAATCTAATGATTATCTGAATGCCTCTTGGAATTCGTTCTACATACAGAGCTGTGATAGTAATATTATTGCCCCCGACAACGTCGGCGAGGCGCCTACGATCTTCGAAATTATGCGCGTCAATGTTGTTATGTTGATTCGATCCCGCGACGGACCAGAACCGGTTTCTAATATCCGGTAAATCTATCATCCGGCGATGTCCGATCGGTGAAATCAGCAGACGAACATAGACCCACTTAAAGATCCAGGCTGCGAACTTGCGCCGCCCAAACTGTGGGTCGCGGAATAATCATGTTCGTAACTGCGGATTAAAATTATCGAATGGATCTGCAACGGTTGGGAGGAAATGCGACTTGTGTCTTGTAATAGATAAAATAATTGTAATCACTTTGCGTGTCGATAAAGTAGGGAGTCTGAAAAGTAGTTTTTCTATCCTTATAATTCTAAACGTCACTATTTACTGAAGAGACAGAGAACAACTGTTTTATATATTTTGTCATCCGTTAGTAACAAAAATATTAAAACAATCGTTTACATTATGTACATTCACACAAGTTTTGTTACCAACGACCCGGGTTTCGCCTTTCGGCATCTCCGGGCGTTCAAGCAATGTTCCCTCTAAGCTGTACGAGTGTGCAACTCGCCGACCACGCGCACATACATTACAACAGAGCGCACAAAAATTATACTAAGTTACATACCGCCACCAGAATAAATTAATTGACATTAGGTATATAGTGTTGTTAATTATTGTCATTATTAAAATTTTACTGTTGCGTTTAGTAGGTCTAAATACCGTTATGTGGCGCACAATTTTTTAATTTTCTTTTAAAGTTGCACAGCTAATGTCTTTTGCGCACATAACCATTGGAAAATTAGAGGGAACATTGCGTTCAAGTGCACCGACGAACTTGAACTAAATGAATTTATAGTGTGAATGTACATAATTTGAACGATTCAAATTTAATATTGAAATTACACCAACCACCTTCAGTCGAAATCTTAAATTATATTCAAAACAATCATTTTTTATCCATGTCGGCTCCCAATCTGGAGGATATGGTATCCTAATGGAGGTATCTCAACCGAAGTTTTTTTACAAGAACTGTTTTTTACTCAGTCGCTCAATCTTTCTTTTTCAAATAAAGATTGAGCGACGCCCAGTTATTAAAGGATCGGAAGGGTGGGAGGAAATTTCTAGACATCACAAACACCCATGCCTTCAAACAGAAATCAATCGAAAAAATGCTGTTCTTACTGGGACTCGAACCCGTGAAATCCGGTACGGAAGCCCACTGCGCCATAGGACCCGACAATCATTAATAGTCTTTATGACTTAAAGAGTGGATATACTGATTTTTAAAAAACGTATTTTTTCTACACTTACAATTTACAAATGTACTAATTGTATTTTCTTTCTTGTTTCAGGTAAGCTGTTTTTTTTCTGTCGAATTCTTGATAGTGGGGATTTACCTATATATTCATTTATAGGTAAGATTTTTCTAATTATTAAACTTAGATATACAATTTTAATTTATATATTATTTTCAGTGTCACTTTACTTGATTTGGGTTAATTTCAATTAAAAAATACACTTAAAAAGCATGAATGCCGAAATAGCTATCAACTAATATTATAAAAACTGTAGAACTAAATACGTTGTTATCTGTACCCTATTATAATGGAGTTCTACCAAGTAAATGCCAATTCAATCAATAACTTAGAAAGCGTGTTTAAACAAAACCAATAATATGACGAGACACACAGCTTGGGTGTCGCTGGGCAATCTGCCTACGAAACAGTCGCCTCATTTGATACTGTACTCAGAATCGTGACACCAAAAAACTGAACGAAAAACCTGAACCGGTGTGACACGGGGGCCAACTTTCGCTAGCCGAGGTCAGTTATGACCGCATTACAGCTTTTTACTGCGACAATGATACATGAATATGTGGTTTTTTTTTTTATCAATTTTTTAAAACTATAATAATGTTTGTACTTGGTGAAAATTAGTTCAAAGGCAAACTGCACACTTTCACCATGTCTATTAAGTGGGACGCGGTGTTTTTAAACGGTGATTATTTTTACGATCGCTGGTTGTTATAGGCATTCAAATGTTCGCCGGTATCTTAAGAGTACTAATTAACAAAATAAACTTAAGATTTCGACTGAAGGTGCTTGGTGGAATTTCAATATTAAATTTGAATCGTTCAAATTTAACAAAATAAACATTTTAAAAATAATACATATATTTATTGATTTGGCATTTACTTGGTAGAACTCCATTTTAATAGGGTAAACATATTAGGGTATTTCAGTTCTTCAGTTTTTTATATGTTTATACGTTGATAGCTATTTCGGCTTTCGCCATCGTCAGAACTATGCTTTAAACGTAAATTTGCTCAGCTGTGTGTGGTTGAAAAAATCACACTATGTGTACATCAACGTTGCTCGGCGAAGTCGTCGTGTTAACTTAGGTAACGCGTATTTATTCCCTTTTCGAACGTGAAGCTTTTTTCCTAAAACCTCTACAACTCCAATTTTCTCGAAAGCATGTGTGTTTGGTATTTACTTGTCAATATTTTCGATCCTTGAGTACAGGCGCTTAGCTTGGGCCCATTGTTGGTACACTTCACGTTTGTAAGTGGTTGTAAACCTTCATGCTTCGTGCGCAGTTGTTATTAAGTTTTTTTTTTTTTTAATAATTTTAGTCTCTCAAGCACACTTCGCTAGCTTAGCGTGACAAAGACGAAACTATAAAAATAATAATGTATCGCCTTCCGATTTTAAATGAAATATTGCATATTTCGGGGTCGCCACTTCTGTACCCTATATAAATATAGTCATAAAACCTTTTCCGACAAACAAATAAATATAATTATTAAAACCACTCACTACTCAAATCTTTGGGCATTCCCATGAGCTTATCCTTTTCGCCAGCAATGGCTTTAGACTCAGTGATACATTTAGTTATTATATAAACACGAAACATTCATTTGCTAAGCGTCAGTTCGGGTTCATCCGTGCACTTGAACGCCTGAAGATGCCGAAAGGCGAAACCCGAGTCGTTAGTGACAAAATCTGTGGGAGTGCACATAATTTGAACGATTCAAATTTACAAAAATAATGTTTACTTAATGTCTATTTTGATATCTGTTATTATCTGATAACTAATGTAACGTCGACAATGCTCGCAGTGACCAAAACCAGTCCTGACCTTTAAAATTAAGTGGAATTAAGTTTGTCAAAGTTTTATTGCAATCGGATGAGCGGTGTGGCAACGCATAAGATACGAAGAAACAATCACACCTAATAATGCACGAAACACATTTGAACGGAATGTCAAAATGTAGACAACACGATTAGACAGATTTGAAATATTCCATTTTTTAATTTTTAATACAAACAATCTAACGTCAAATTCGAATTGTCAGTCGACGGTTGACAGTTGAATTGCATGAACGGTAGATTACAAACATTAATTTTTATATATAAGACCTTTAATTAGAAGCCAATTTAAATATGCCTTTAACCTTCCCGGAAGTGCAAGCAAAAAGTTTATTGCAATCGGATGAGCGGTGCGGCAACGCATAAAGTATTGACAAACAAACATTAATTTTTATATATTAGATTATTCATTTCTCACAAGCTCGTGGGTCGGCGGTTGTCGATCCGCCCGATGTGACCTAACTCAAAGTCACATTTTGACAAAAGAAACATGGAGGTTTGGCAAACTCTCCAATAGAGCGCGATTGTAGGGCGAGCAAGGCATGTTTGCGGTTTTTACGCAAGTCTAAGTACGCTCCAAGCTTCAACCCTGTGGCAACCACACTTTACTTTGGACTCTTTGGAGTGATTCATGGACAAAATTTACCGAATCGATATCGCTTTACTACTAATATATTGCGAATAGATTTTTTTAAATATACCAACTCTTAACAATATTAATCTATTAAGTTATAAACAGAAAAAATAGGATTTACTTGGCATAACAACATAATTATGGGGTACTTTTAAAATGGTCACTGTCAATTGTTTGTAGAAAGGCACTTAATTAAAAAGTATAATACTCTGATTTTCAGTTAATTTCATATTATTGAATATCAGGAAAGGTTTCGCATTCGAGCATTATCAGCTAAATGCCTTGGAGTGAATCAGTTCATAATGCTCACGATGAGCCCAACTGGTCTTAATCAACGTTCCCTCTAAGCTGCGCGCGTGCGCGGCCGCGCAGCAGTTAGCAAGCCCCCGCGCACTCATTCCAGGTTGTTCAATTAATATTTGATCGGTCCGCGCAGCTTTTGAAATTTCCGCGCAGCTAACCTCTTGCCTTAGTGCACGGGTTCCCAACCTGGGGGTCGCGAAGGGTTTTCTGGGGGGTCGCCAACTTCTTTCGATTTTGGAGATTTGAACAATATAGCAAATTGAGGATTTCAAATTCCTCGAGGGGGGGTCGCTAGTCACATGGCTTTTATAAAAAGGGGTCGCCACCCGAAAAAGGTTGGGAACCTATGCCTTAGAGGGAACGTTGGACTCCTAATGTTAAATAAATAACATGAAAAGTGTTTGATTTTTTAATATCAATTTTAAGGGTGTTTGGAATGGCTTACAACAGTGATTGTTACTCAAAATTTCACTGAGGTCACGTTAACATCCTATAAAAAATTCTTGTGTCACCATATTTGTATTTGAAATGTGATAAAAAAAACAGTAGCATTTACTAAAAAAATGGACCAACCTATAAGTTTATATTCAATTAAAGACATTTATATTAAATTCGAATGTTTACTATGAATCTGTTGGTGGCCGCAGCAAAATCCTTTGTTGGCCGCACATGAAAACCATGAGCTTAAAACCTGATATATAAATGAGAAGAAAAAAATGTTTTCTATAGGCTATTGATTATATAGTAATTTAGCGTTTTAGTTGAGTTAAATTAATTTATTCAAAAAAAAAAATTGGTTGTCTGTAAAGTCGGTTTACGGACGATAGTTTAACGTGACAACGTCATAAGAAAACATTGATGAAATGATTGCATACTTTTATGAATAAAATGGAATCATTTTTATTGAATTATCATTATTTTGTATGAATACGAAGAAGGAGTGAAATGAAATCTACAATTTTTTATTGATATATTTTATTCGCACTCATTAATTCAAATATGTTTATTACTTTGATGAACAGTTTATTTACAAGTAACAATGTGCTTTTAGCAATTTATTTACAACTTTTATACATGTGTGATATTTAACGTCTTCCAATCTGTGTTATTCTGTTAAAGATAGGTCGGTGATAGGAAAAGTAGGAAATGAATGGGAGTGTTTCAACTGTAATGTGTCTAACGATCGTGATAACAATCCGAACGGTAGGCCGATCGTGCCTCTCTATCGCTTATCCGCGCTCTCGCTCGCACGCTTGCCTTCGGCGTAACGCGACAAACGGGACAATGAGTCATGTTTTTTCGTGCGTGCAGCGGGCGTTCATCGATTTATAAGACGTTGTCACGTCAAAAAAAAAGCTCACTGTTTGAGGACGCCATCAATCCTTTATGATCATTTATGATAGAAAGTTCGTAAAATAGCATAAATAATAGTATCTTAATCAACTGAGATGTTTTCAATACTATAATTCACAAAATGTTGTAAAACAATCTTTCCAATGAAAAGAACTAACTATTGTAAAATCTGAACCTTTTTATGTACTTACTTTTGAAATAAATAATCAATCTATTTATAAATAGTTAGACTACAATTATGGTTTATACTTGATAGCTATTTCGTCGTTACAACACGCCAAGTAATCACTCTCTTAGTTTTCACCTTAAAAAGGTAACATAAAGATCGACGTCCTCAGTACTCACAAATCGAATAATATATTAAATTAACCCGATTTTTTTTTCAAAGAACTCGCGCCTGTTTTGTGTGTATTATAAAGGTTGATTAATAACGGACGTTTTTCATCTCCCGATTGAAAAAAAATATTCTTTCACGAAGAGCATTTTTATCTTTTGGTGTTCCGTGTTCTTGGACGACAAAAAGCGACGCCTTGCAAAGGAGTAAGCTGCCTTGATTAATTATTTTCCAGCAAAAAAACTCTTATGTTCTGGAGTAACTGCTTTCTATGAGGTGTATAGATCTTCTCTGAACTTCCTCAAATCTTCAAGCAATTCTCAAACTGTTATGACAATAATGTTACTTAAGTTATAAATCTGTTATCCATATCTTTTAGGGTGTTCACTGTCAATACTTGGTGGAAAGGCATTACACCTTTTCATTTCAAGTTGTTTCTGTATAAATAGCACTGTTAATGTTCGCCATGAACGAAACCGGCCCTGACCTTTTAAAATAAAGTGGAAATAAAGTACAAAGGAATATTGTGTTTTTATTAATGTCATCCATATCAATTGAAAAACATTCGTGTTTTTTTTGTTAAAACTGATGTTATTACACATTATTTTTTTATCCATGTCCGCTTCTAATGTGGAGCATACGACCTCCTAATAGAGGTATCTCAACTGATTTTTTTCTACGTAAAAACTGTTTGTTACTCAGTCGCTCAATCTCTCTTTTTGAAAAGAGAGTAGTAGGTATAGAAAAATAAGGCTAGGACAGAACTAGTGGTTAACTAATCGCTCTTGTTACACACACTTATTAAAGAATGGAAAAAGTGGGAGGGAAATTAAAACATCACACATACATGCCTTCGAAAAGAAATCAATCGAAAAAAAAATCTGTTCGGAGATATGGATGTATTGTGATGTCTTGGATTCTCCCCTCCCACTCATCCTATCCCACGAACGGGGCGTATCGAGAGCGATTAGATAACCACTGGTCCTGTTCTAGCCATATCCTTCTATTCCTACTCTCTTTGGAAAAAGGTAGGTTGAGCAACTGAGTAACAAAAAGTTTTCGTTGAAACACTTCTATATTGAGATAAACTCGAATATATAGAATATTGAGATAAACTCCATTAGGTGCGTGTATTATATGCTCCACATTGGGAATGGACATGGAAAAAAAATCATTTTAAAAACACTATTCCACGAGCTTGTCAGTAGCAAAATGTTGAGAACCTTGCCGTTCAGTGATGAGCCGCGATAAATGTTTAGCGTTGAATTTTTTCCGTACTTGCCACCGACCATTTACAAACATTCTTTTTTTCATTTACAAACATCCTTTCTGCTTGCCATCTTTTTTTTGTCAGTCCGAAATGTTTCCAAGAAACGCTAGCTCCTTTTTTGTTCATCTCCAATTTCCCACAAGCATCACCCACAGCATATTACTTCATCATTACTCGTCCTTTTCAGAGTTTTTCATTGAACTGGTGAAGTATTGTTCCCTCTAGTAAATTATAGCAGCCATCTGCGAATCTTGCTTATCCATATTGTTTCAAGAAAATATTCGAATAACAAAAACTGCAGCGAATCATAGTATATATTTGGGGAAGGGCTTAATACCCAAAAACACACTCTTAACAGTAAACCAGTTTTCAAATCCCAATATATCTTAAAAGTCGGTTTAAATCGGTTTAAGTTTCACAAAAATGGTAATTAATTAAAAATAACGAGAAAAAAACACTTAACTTTTAAATTATACAAAAAGATAATTAAATTTACCACATGTTAATTCAGTTTCTCTATACACATATGATAGTAATTGTAAAGGTAAATTGTATTCGAGTCGAAATGCACAGCAAAAATATTCACTTTTATGCTTGTATATAAACGATACAAACCGTTTGCTGCACGCCAGTTAGTAGGAATAGAAGGATAAGACATGTCTAGTGGTTGGCTCAGAGGTGGGGAACCTTTTCATTTCTAAAGGCCACATTCATTTATCTGATTCAACATAAGGCAGCAGTAAAGAAAACGTTGACACCTTTGACAAATCTTTGACCAAAGTGAATATAATTAATGTGTAAGAATCCGCAGGTTTTCCATCACTGAGTAAGCTAATCGCTTTCGCTACGCTCCATTTGTATGATGAAATGGTGGGGGGAAGGAATTAACATAACATACATCCATGCTTTCAATCGGAAATTCATAAATCGATTGAAAAATCAATCTATAAAAAGTATCCGTACTGGGAATCGAACCCGTGACTTCCGTAAGTGAAACCAATGACGCTGACCACTCGAACAATTTATTATTAAATTCTTTGATAATAATCTGCAAAAACCATTATATCTTTACATTCAGTTTACGCAATTCAAATAATAAAAAAAAACGTTTTGAGCACTATTACTGTAGGCTACAAAAATAACATAAGTTGCCCGTAAATGCCCTCGTGATCTTCTACTAATGCCTCCGTTTTGAAAGCCATGGAAATGCAGCGAAGCCTCCTCGCGAAGTGCCTGAAGGGCTTTCGTAGCAAGTGTCGAAGGCTTTTCACTGAGAGATGAATCGCGGCTTATCTACCTTACAAACTTCACTCAAATGGGGCGCGAGAAATGCGAGAGTTATTTGATGTTAATTAATAATACTCACAATAAACGAGGAATAATTGAAATTATTTCGGATTGTGTATCAATTTATATCAAGCGAACTTGCAGAGCATTTGATATATGACACTTCAGTTAAAGTTGTCATTCTACACATAAATAATTATTTGATAATTTCCTACATGTCTAGTGGTTTGCTCAGAGGTGGGGAACCTTTTCATTTCTAAAGGCCACATTCATTTATCTGATTCAACATAAGGCAGCAGTAAAGAAAACGTTGACACCTTTGACAACTCTTTGATCAAAGTAAATATAATTGTCTATTTGTAAAATTGTGTATGTGTAAGAAGCCGCAGGTTCATATGGTAACATATGGCTTCCTAATGGAGGTATGTCAACATAAGTTTTTCTACGAGAACTGTGTTAGTTATTCAGTTGCTCAACCTCTCTTTTCGTCGGAGAGAGTAGGGCAGGACTTGTGGTTGGCTCATCACTTGCTACACCCGGTTATTTTAGAATTCGAATGGTTGTGGGGGGATTTTTATACATCACAAACACCCATGTCGGCTCCCAAATTTGGAGCATATGGCATCCTTATAGAGGTATCTCAAAAGATTTTTTCTATGAGAACTCACCTCTCTTTTTCAAATAGAGTGGTAGGAATAGAAAGATACGTATAGGCAGTGCCGGCGCGAGGTTATTTGACGCCCTAGGCAACGGCTATTGGTGCGCCCCCTTTTTAACACATCGTCTCATTTTTTTCGCAACAATGAAAATAAAACAATTCGGGATCACTATGTATTTTGTTTTTATAAATCCATGTCCGTTCCCAATGTGGAACATATAGCCTACTAATGGAGATATCCCAACAGAAGTTTTTCTACGTGAACTGTTTCTTACTCAGCCGCTCAACCACTTTTTATCGAATCATATAGAATACGATACATAATTACAACGAGCAAATACAACCGTCAAGATAAAGTATAATTTAATATTATTTATTATTATTAGAGTATATAAAAATAATTTTAATACTCCATTTACGCGCCCTTTAATGGTTTGCGCCCTAGGCGGTTGCCTATTTTGCCTGTATGGTGGCGCCGGCCCTGCGTATAGGATACATTAACAGTGGTTAACTGATCGATAGGAAGGGTGGGAGGAATTCTTAGACATCACAAACACCTGATAGAAATCGATAAATCAATTGAAAAAATGCTGTACCCGAACTTGAACCCGTGATATCTGATACCACTGAAGCCGATAACAGCTGCGCCACGGAATTGTAATATTATAATAAGTCGGGAATGTACCATTCCCCCCCCCCCTTTATGTGGAGAATATTCTGGTATCATGAACGAATAAGTAAGTTACTCTCCGAAACTCGATGAGCAAACTTCAAGCAAAATCGCCAATAATTTAGCAACGTCAGTACTTAGCTAATTGCGTCGGGTCATTAAAATTACACGCCCGACAGATCACAGACTTGCTGCTTTTTGCACTGTTTAAATTTAAATCTTAGAATACGAGATTTACTTAAGTTTCAATTTACATTATAAATACCCCAACGCAGTCTAGAACAGGGTTTCTCAACGGTGGGCCATAGAGATTTATTTTTGTTTTGGGGAGCCACAACACAGTTCAGGGGGGGGCACGGGTAATTTTGAGCAAATTGAAGATTTCAAATTCCTCGGTGAACTTAAAGAAAAAGGTCTTTCGGAGATAATCCGGGAAAAAGTATACCGAATCGGGGATTTAAATTCCTCGGTGAGCTAAAAAAAAAAGGTCTTCCTGAGATATTTTGGGAAAAAGTATACCAAATCGGGGATTTCAAAAAAAAGGCATGGAGCCACAGAAAAATAAAGACACTCAAAAGGGGCCACGCTCCCAAAAAGGTTGAGAAACACTGGTCTAGAATATAGAATCGGCTGGTTTTGGAATTATTTAATGTATGTATACTGATTTGAAATGCGTCTTCAAGCGTCTTTAATATGATCAAGACCGTTTTCGCTCATGACGAGCATTTTCATAAATATTACAGTTGTACATGTAAAAAAACAAAATAAAATTATTATGTTGTAACAAACTGAAGGGACTGTTCTAAAAATGGTACAAAGTATGAACACCTGCACTAAAGTGACTTTAAATCGTTCAAATTATGTACATTCACACAGATTTTGTCACTAACGACCCGGGTTTCGCCTATCGGCATCTTCAGGCGTTCAAGTGCACGGATGAACTTGACGTGACGCTTAGTAAATGAATGTTTCGTGTATATGTAATAAATAAATGTATCATGGAGTTTAAAGCTATTGCTGGCGAAAAGGATAAGCCCATGGGAATGCCCACAGATTTGAGTAGTGAGTAGTTTTAAGAATTATATTTATTTGTTTGTCGGAAAAGGTTTTATGATTATATTTATATAGGGCATAGGAGTGGACTATAATTAAAAGTGACAGAAATGTTTCTACGAGAACTGCTTGTCACTCAGTTGCTTAACCTCTCTTTTTCCAAAGACAGTAGGTAATAGAAGGAAAGGGCTAGGACAGGACTAGTGGTTAGCTAATCGCTCTCGATACGCCCCGTACATAGGATAGGGTGGGAGGGGGGAGTTCGAGGCATCACATACATCCATGCCTTTGAACAAAAATTTATAAATCGATTGAAAAATCAATTTATAAAACTGCCCACACTGGGATTCTAACCCGTGACCTCCGTAGCGGTAGCCAACGACGTTGACCACTCGACCACACAGGCGGTGTTTATTACCTCTTAAATATAATTTCAAAACTCATGAAGGAACAATTAATTTAAAGTTGAGACTAATCATAAATTCGAATGTAATTATAATCCGGAAGTCTTTTACACAATATTTTGCAAAAATTGTATATTACAAATAAATATATATTTTTTTTAATACAGTCGAACTCGGTTATTACGATCACATAAATAGTGAGATCTCGGATGTAATGAGGTAACATTCGTTCACATTTTAGTTTATGGTTTTCTCCATACATTTATTCACTTTTATAAAGAGCTACTTTTCGAACATTCCGAGCAAAAATGTCATCAATAAGAAAGAAAACAATAAAACAAACATCAATTTTAACCGTTTGAAAACCGCGCAAATAAATCATTAATATGTCCCAGAGATACTGCGTGTTTTTGAGAAAAATAATTTTGCCTAATATACACTCGAATTCGATATTTTAAAAACCTATATTGACTCAGTATATATGGTACTACACATATTCATCAAAATATTGCTTATATTCTATTAGAATACCAACTATTTGATTTTTTAAATGTCTTGTACATCCGTGTTCGCTTGCATATGTTCCGGACACCAGTGTCCACTTGGTATTCAAGTGGTTAAATTTTATAAGAAAAGTAGATTGACAGAAAAATGTAATATGTATGTGTGTAACGGGTTTGTAAATAAATTCTAATTGATTTTTTGTTTGAATTGCGACTTTTTGTGTTATGTGACCACTCTAAATACTTCGTGAATTCATGTGATGGCTATGTTTGTAAGCTTTTAAAAATACCTATTCTCTGATATAACGAGTAATGCTTGTAACGATCAAATTCAGTCGGTCCTGTATTTCTCGTGACAACCAAGTTTGACTGTATGTATATTCGATATTTTAACGCCAAATCTACAGACACCATACGAAACCGTAATAGTCTATAAATAAGAAACGATTACAAAAGTATTTCTGCGTGTTGGGTCGATATTATTTACGTGCCGCCACGTACCATCCACGGAGCACCTTACTATTATCATTATAGGTCTATGTAGTGAAACACGTAATACGTGTTTTTTTTAGTATCAATCCGCAAGAAGGTTACCGTAATTTCAATACAGCCCGACAACAATCATTACATTAACCCTCCAAGGACGAGCGTGACCATATGGTCACAGTAAACACCGTTGTCTATTGATCCCACTATTCATTCTTTTTCTACCTAAATATCGTTGCTTTCACTCGTATTTGGTTAAGAAGGGTACAGACTTCAGTTAGTCATCAGCCGCGGGTACAGAAACGGCCACCAAAAGCACATGCGATTTTGAGAATTTCCGTATTTTTTAATGGACTTTTTGAAACTGTTAGTTATTTTTTTATTAAAACATCAAATTATTTACAGTTCTTTTGATAATATATTTGTATTGAAAATATGTTGATCTAAAGAGGTCAAATTGTAAATATTTTAAAAAAAATCACGTTTAGCTATATTTCAACCCCGAATATATGCGTGCCTATACAGTCACCTTTGTCCTTATTACTGTCCGTACACAATATTACACGGTAATAAAAGGATGCTCATGACCATATAGTCATGCGGGGTTTCTACATAACGAGTTTGCGTTTTTTTTTTTAAATTTTTGTTAGGAATAAAAGTTATCCGTAACTTCAGTATGGAGGGTTAAAAGGCTTGTCAATTTTCATAATAAAAAATATAGGCGATAAATACGAAATGAATTTGTAATAATATTGTTTTCGGTATTAAGTATCATTTGATTATTTTCAATCTTATTCAAAGCTTAAACAACTAAAATAGGTGTACTAATATAATGAAACGAAAAAAATGCGTGACATCTTTAATGGCCAAACAAATATCAATCTATGACCGTTGCTAAGACCGTTACAAAATTCTGTTATTAAGTGTAATACTATATTTTGTAACATGAATAAAGATATAATAAACAACTAACATTCATAATTTTATAAATTCATTAGATAAAAATATAAAATTCACTTTAGAAGTCGTAGGCACGAATATTAACTTTCTTGACCTAAACATTAAGATTGAAAACTGTTCTGACGAATTGAAAATATTTCGGAAGCCAATTCAGAAATTCATAGACTTGTGAGTGTTATTTTAAATAAAATAAACTAAAATATCGAATTGAAAATCATCAAACAAATTACCATCAACAATGGATACGTTGTCTCTTATAGACAGTCTTTTATAAAAAAAAAACAAACTAAACTTGCAGAAAAAATGTTATTTAAAGGTAAATTGTCAAAAGACATATAACGTACTAGATATTGGCGTAGAATCATTTATTTAGGAAATAAAAGTTTCAAAATTAAAAAACAGCTGGCTGATAGTGTTAGACCAGCTTTTTATTGTAAGAACACCTTAGGCAAATTATTAGTTAACAATAAAGATAGAATACACTACAAAATACAAATTACCAACTTTATTACAAAGGAGTTCTATAAAGTAATTGCCAATTCAATCAATCAAATAATAATATAATTTATTTAATTCAGTTTTATTTATTTTTGAAGATAGGATTTCACCACCAGATTGTATTTACTAGCAGAGGATAGGCCGGGTGTTCTGTGCCAAAATTTCGCACCTGGCCACTATTATTCAGCTGTCAGTTTTTGACAATAATTACTTTCTTCAAGTTTTTAGTACTTATCATCATTTGGTCTAAACTACCATACGTTAAAAAATGATTTATGAATTTCTGATCGCAAGGCATAGATATATGTATGCTATGTATGTGATATAGTAACTTCAAAGAGACGGAGTTTCTGAATATATGTGTTACCATGGTACTCAATATTGCTTTTAATTTATTGCAAGGAGAGATAAGAGTGATGATACACAAAATGATTCTTATACTCTCAGATAAACACTACATTTTCTTCATAGATTAAAAAAAAAAGATTTTTTACCAATCCAATTGCTATAATATATTAACCAAACGTGATAATTTTATAGAATTGTGAAATTAGTAGATTAAAATTGAATATTATTTTTATTATTAACTCGGTGGCTGCCACAGACGAGATATCTCGTAAAATTTTTCGTGCTCAACACGAAAGAGACGAGTTATCTCGTCAATGACCAATTAAATAGTTGCAAAATATAGCCGGCGCGCTAGGTAATTACTATTAAATATCTCCGGCAGCAAAAAGGCTAACATACCTTTCATCGAGAACTGAAAATTAACAACATAAAAGCGTCTTACATAGCAAGCTTGCTTGTAACATCAGCAGTGAGATAATCATACGTGTATATGAAATGAAACGCTGCTCTAAGTAATACATCCACTGGCATAAATTATGTTCATGATCATTTCATTGATTTCAATACTGTTTTTATATTGAAATTTGTCTCCTCTTAATCTCTTCATGGAAGAAATTTTAAAAATTTAACAGTATTTATGTAAGCGAAGCGTGTTTGCATTTTTAATGCAATTGAATTAATTACGGTTACGCCACCCGTGACGGGATTGTTAACACAGTCTGGTGGCCGTATCATTATAAATAAATAATATTGTACCGCGTGCCATAAGGGGTGCATTATTTTGTCTAATTCGTCTATAAAATAACCATTAAAATTTAATTTAATTTATTAAGTAATAGATTGGCGTTCCTTTGCTTTTTGAATTAGGATGATTCTCAAAATTTATTTTATTACCGGTGTATTCACTAGAACTTAGAACATCTGTTTAAAGTTCCATAAATAACCTAATATTATACATTTTTAATGCGAAATTAAGTGATTAGTTATCTGAATTCTATTTTTTTTATGTTTATTTTCTAAAGTTAATTATAATAATATTTTCAACGGTTTGTCGGTTTTAAAAAAAACGATTTTGAAAACCCAATTTTCAAGCAAACTTTCGAATATATTCGAAAGTTGTTTTTTTACAAATCTTGTAACATGTTTTCAATTATTAGAATTCGTATTTAAAATTGTCACTATTATTTAATTAAAAACGTTAGAATTTTGACTTGACCTTGATTATAATTAAAATGAGAAATGAAATATTATATTTTGGGCTATTTTAAAAATATGTTTTTCTTTGCATTTTTACTCGGATATACTTCTGGCTATAATAACTTCACCGCCGAATAGAAACACCTAATGATATATATATTTTTTAAATTTCCTTATTATTTCGTAAAATTGATAGTTTTTAATAATACACGAAGTTCTCGTGTCGGCAACTGCTAAGCCGACTAGATTGTTAAATACATTTAAATACTTATCTTATCTTTACAACCCATACGTAATAAATTGACCCCTCGTTACACGGGCACAAAAGGCGACCACCTTTAATTTGAAGTTACCCATAATACCAGTTTCGTTAGGTAAAAAAAAATGATACAAAGAAACCTATTTGGAACCGCGGCGTTGTTGTGCCGACTTGATGTGAACCACCTCTGAAACGCGCGTACAATATGGTTGCGGACATTTGATACAGGAAAAAAAGATTGTAAAACATATCCACTCAGTCAGTCTTCGTGTTTATTGCTTCTTTCGGAAATGCTCAAACTGGGGCGCGCGGAACATTACACGTAATTATAATAGTTTATTACATTGGTAGGCGACAGCTTGCGTGAAGAAATAACTTTTCGATTTAACGTATTTTCAGCGCTATATAAAAAGTCTCAATCTGCAAAAAAACTTTTTTTTATAATTTTTATGCATTTATTAATAGCAAGCATGTTTACATGTTTTCGATGGATTCGGCGGTAATTTTGTAAAAACTCAATTTTAATATGAAATTAAATTTGATAACTTTGTTACTCCAATTTTTGTGCTACAAAATGTGACATCAGTCATAAAAAACAAGGTTTACGAATAAGAGACATTAACATTTAGAATTAATTTTTAGTTTATTCGTAAACTTTGCTATTTTATGTCAGATGATGCTTCTCAAAGAGGTGAAACACGTGTTGCATTTTGTAACACAACAAGTGGAATAATAAAGTTTTTTTATTTACATGACATTGTTTATGTGTTGTAATACTATTTACTGTTAATTCAGTACAGTTAAGTTCACATTTAAAAAAAAAAACAACTATGTACTGTACATCTTTCACTATTGCTGTTTTAAAAAAAGAGTTTTGTATCCTGTGTTTCAGTATAAAAGTAACGTAAGCATATTATTTATCCGTAAGAGGAGTATGGACGTACATGTACGTCGGCGCCATTTTTATGTAAATGAGTCTGGAACTACTTTAAACTCAACACAGGAGTGTCTGCCTGTAAGCATATATATGCTCTAAGTGTGAATTACATATATTCATTGGGAAAAAGTCACAAAATTGTCATGTTAAGAAAAGGCAGTAAAATAAAGTAAGGTCTGTATAGATCTATTCACTCCTATAAAGGTTAATATATCGAGTTTTTTCCCCCATCTTTCCCGTGATTTCAAATTCATCTAGTAAATTTCGATTTTTTCAAATGTAATATTATATTATGCACTTCATTTATGTTATGCTTGGATGCTTGTAAAGAGAGCTCCTGATTTATAAATCGTCTTGTACAGAGATCGATAAACAAGCTTTCCGTCTATTTGACGTTCATCTTTCGTAGATCATTTTAAAGCAGCTATTCTGAGATGCATCTTACTTTGACAATATGCGGAAACCAACTTACAGGAGGGTCGCCTCTCGGCTCGCCGGTAACAGGGTAACAGGATCTGGGCCCTCCCCATTGCCCCCCAGCCCACTATCCAAGTGCATGGCCCTCACACACACCCTCTTCGAGTGGTTTACTAGTTAAATGTATTTGCGGGAGAAAACATGAACCCTCTTTTATGATAATAATCAGGGCCGCGGAGTCGGAGTCAGAATCGGATAAAAACTAACGACTCCGGCTCTTTTTTTACTTTATTGTGTATACAAATCGCTAGAGTCAACCGTGGCGCAATTTCATCATACGAATTCAAAAAAATATAGTAATCCGAATACATTAAAAATACATTAAATCTTATAATTTGATGTAATAGTTTGCATTGCTAAGAGGTCTTCAACATTTTATTTATAGTTTATTTTTCTTGTATTTTGCTACAATTAATTTGCTTAGTTGTAATACCAATTGTTTGTCACACCTCGTTTTTCTTACTTAACGTTTGTATAAATATCACTGTTTCATTGTATTTCTTATCAGTTGACAATGCTCACAATGAGCGAAACCGGTCCTGATCCAATATTTTTTTATGTGGAAAAAGTACTAAAAATGTTTTATTATTTTTGTTACATTATATTTGTTATATTATATTCCATTTCTTTTGAAAATCGAATAGAATAATATGTTAGAAGATAGACTCGCCCCAGCGTGACGTTCGCAAGCTGAAAATAACGACGTCAGACTAAACACGTCCATGTTATTCTACGGTAACCATTCTACGTTTTTTTTTGTCTGCTTTTATTATCTTTTATTGTAGGGGGAAAATAATGATATATCACACAGGGCATTGATCTTTCGGTAGACAATAGAGGTTCTATGGCGCAGCGGTTAACGTTGTGGGCTTCCGTGCCGGACCTCACAGGTTCGAGTCCTTTTTCGATCGAGTTTTGACTTCTGTTCGAAGGCATGGGTATTTGTGATGTCTTAATTTCCCTCCCACCTTTCCCATCCTTCAAGTAGGCGTATAGAGAGAGAGCGATTAGTTAATCACTATTCCTGTCCTAGCATTGTTTTTCTATCAATTTGGAAAAGAGAGGTTAAGCGACTGAGTAACAAAAAGTTCTCGTAGAAAAATCTCTGATAAGATACGTCCATTAGGAGGCCATATGCTCCACATTGGGAGCGGACTTGGATAAAAAATATTAAACCACTTTAATTCAGTGGTTTCTAAACTGTACTTGTTACTGCGCATTATATTAAAAAAAAACTTATCGCTCGAATTGTTTTCAGCGTGTCACAAATTTTATTTTGCATATTTCAAACGTTATCAAGTGTTTTGGAGTCTATTCTTTTTCCTCCAAATTATGTTTGAAGTATGTAGAGCAAAACCAATTCTGTTATACAATAGAAGTAAATACAGTTTGGTTGAAGTGAAGAATTCAACTCTCGGAGGTGTTTTCAACTCACCGAAATGGTTATCATCGCAAAAATACAATATCAACCATTAGTCTCGGTGCTCTAACCGTCAACCCGCGGGTTGATTGTTAAACCAACCACAGCGGACAATATGAAAAATGTGTTGTATGAAATGGACAGCAGCTGTGGTCATGGTACAGATGGCGCCAGCTGCTTCCAACCGTGACTCTAAAAAATGATTATTCCAAAAAGTATATTAATAAGTTACGTGTTTTTTTTTATATTTTAGCGTGTTTATCAACCGGTTCTCTATTTGTTTTGAAATTAATACACACGACACACCGTAGCCGATTGGTATATTTTCTTAGGCTTTTTTCCTTCTTGGTTGGGCGGTCTATGTATAACTTTTAAAGTATTCCATCGGCACGAGCAGTGGCAGATTTCCCCATAGGCCACCGATTTCCAAACTGGGAGACGTGCCTCCTTAGGGAGGCGTGGAATATAGCCAAGGGAGGCACGTGTGAAAATGTAATTTTATATATAAATAACTACACACATATAAACTGTTGTCGTAGCATTACAGCAGAGCAGAGTAGTTTAAAAAGTGGAGTACCCCAACGGTCTGGTTTGTAAGTGTCTGAAAAAATAAGCTTTCGAGATAAAATTAACAAGAAAATGACAAGTACTAGAGGTTTGCACTGGCCCGGTTCGGGCGGGTAAGCGCAATTGAGACTCGGGCTCGGGCTGAGCCTGGGTAAGGAATTTATTCTTCAGAAAAATATTTCAGACTATGTTAGAGTCAAAAGTCAGCCCTGATGATACCAGTTCTATAGAGAATCATAAATTGTTGTAAATTTGTAAAAAACGGTTTTTTGTTTTTTTCGGGCTGTGGAGTATAAACCCGGGTTTCGGGTCGGGTTCGGGTAACAAGTGTAGTATTAGATTCGGGCCTGAGTCTTTCGGGCTCGGACCGGGTAATTTCGTAAAATTTCGGCCCGTGCAGACCTCTAACAAGTACATACATCATGGGTGTGCAACCAGTACTTCGCGATCGACCGGTCGATCCCGAAGCAAAATTTGGTCGATTCCGAAAGCTTCCATGAATTTCAAAAAAATATATAATTTAAATATAAACTACAAAAATTGAATTATTTTGTAAGCACATACCTATCAAATGATATGTATTTTGCATTTAAAATAAACATTTTTAAGTTTGAAGTAGGAAAAAAACCCTACTTAATATTTTGATTTATAAGAATCATGTTAGAAGTCGATCGCGAGAAAACTTAAGATTGAAAAGTCGATCCCATGGCAAAAAAGCTTGGACACCCTTGACATACATGTTTTCACTATCAAAAACTTTCTGGGCCAGAGCCAATCAATACTGAAGGAAAAAAAATCTTTTTCTTGAATACTATCCAATAGTTTGACACTGGACTAATCTTGATAATGAATTTGAGCTAACAAAACATTGAAAAAGAAAAATTGTTTGAATTACCGTACTTCTCGGCACTGGCTACAATGGAAAACAAATATCGAGCTAGGTTAGAAGTAGAAAAATAGTAATTTACTATCGGGCACTAAGCTAGTTCAATAACCTACTCGCGCGTACCGGCACGCATTATTTTAATGGGGGCTTCACTACTTTTATGCTTACTAACTATAATAGCTCGTGATTAGTAAAAGTCAAAAATGAATGAATGATTTACGAAAACTAATCTCGATTTGGAATATTTGTGACAAATAGTTTACACTGCTCATAGATTTTATTAAAAAATAAATATTATCAGAAGTCAAAACAGCGACGCGTTTGATAAGCAAAAGTAATTTTTCCGATGTATGAGATAAATCATTTTAAACCTATTTATTGATTTGGCATTTACCTGGTAGAACTCCATTTTAATAGGGTAAAAAATATCAAGGTATTTCAGTTCTACAATTATTTATATGTTATATGTTGATAGCTATTTCGGCTTTCGCCATCGTCAGAACTATGCTTTAAACGTAAATTTACTCAGCTATATATACTGGCTAAGAAGAGATACACAATGCATCATATTATTCACTCTAACATACTAATTCCAATTCTAATTACAATATTGCACTTATTAAATGTGATTTTAGTGTTACAAAGAAAGATAAGCAGTCTGGCTTTTTAAAAACATTAATTTGGATAATTTAAACTGATATTTATTATTAATTATAATAGAGTTCTACAAGCTTAATTTCTAAATTATTCATGAAAATTTCTGCAAGAAGTGGGCTTAAAGGGCTGCCCATCGGTAAACCGTCATTTTGTTGATAATATTCTGAGTTAAATAAAAAGTAATTGTTTTCGGTGCACACTTTAATTAAAGAGTTAATCTCGTAAATATTTTATAAGAGAGTAAAAATATTTTATATTACTACCGCTATGTAGACGATATCTTGTTTTGTTGGCTAGGAACGGAAAGACAGCTAAGTAATTTTTTACTTAAAGCTAACTTGATACATAGTAAAATTAAATTCACGCGAGAAATAGAGATAGACAAGAGCATCAATTTTCTAGACCCAACAATAACTAAAGTAGATAATGGTAGACAATAACTAAGCAGTCTGGGTTTTTAAAAACATTAATTAGAATAATTTAAACTGATATTTATTAACTACTGTAACTGACATTTTAAATTCTTTTTTTTTACCACATATTTGCAGATTGAATTCGTTACGTTGGTAGTTCCATTATAAAGATAATACGATTGTACTATTGCATTTAACCAGTTTTGTAAGTGATGCAAAAAATACCTGAGGGGGAATTGAACCCTATAAAAAAATGCAACTCCGGTCTCATAATAAATGCATTGTTAGCGCGTGCCTCTTGCAGTAAGCGCATAATTTTATTATTATTCAGTTGTGCAATGAATGCACTTCATTACTGCATCCATAGGTCACACGCTCATATAGGGAACACATTTTGCGGTTGTGGTAAACCTTCGGTGTGCGAATTAAAATCGTCGATTCTGATTCTATTCTAGCCTTATCATTCTTCCCCTAATACCCACCTTACAAAAAAGTGAGGTTTTGCGACTGATTAACACACAGTTCTTGTAGAAAAAACTTCTGTTGAGATACCTCCATTAGGAGGCCATATGCTACACATTGGGAGCGGACATGGATAAAAAATAATAGTAATAATAATAGTAAATTGGGCTTGGTAAATACACACTACAATAATTGTTTATCCCTAAAATAAAAAAAAATACAGTTCACAAAAACACTAAGTAAAGACGAGATTTTATTTAAAAGTCCAATATAAATATTTTACCATTTGGTTACTTGGCTCACTTCACATCTCAAGAGCTCAATTATATCTGTCAGAGTTGATAGCATTTTTTTTAATAGATTTAAAAAAAATATTTGACATCACAGCTTACGCCAATGCGTCAAATATGTTTAAGTTGAAAGATCATACGAGATATACTCGATGAGAATTTTTGAAATGCACATGAGATTAACTCAAGGAGAATTGACTTCACAAACACCCATATTTTAGATCTCAAATTAAAATTTAAAAAATCCAATTTGACATTGACCTTACCGGGAATCGAACCCGGACCCACCTGATCGGTAGAGCAAGCTCTTACCAACTAGACCAAAGCGGGCGACTAATTTTGACTTCGCAATAATGACTTCACATTATTTTGAGATTGAAAAGGTTCACCATTGCTGTAAATTAGTTCGTTATTATTAATGGCAGTGTGGGAACAAACCATCTATTTAATGCCCTACACTTTGATTGTCTTTTTTAATTTAAACGCTTTCAAAAAAAAAAAATATAACACAAATACAATTTTACTTTGGCTGCGTGATTTATTTCTCTCTTCTTGTTAAGGTTAACAACCTTGGCAAGGCAACCGAAAATTATTTTAACAATATAATCGTATTGCTACCAAAAAGAATGCATCTCGCTTATTGAAATTAGATACGCCATTTTTGTCGTTGTCTTTTTAAAAAAAATATCTCTTAAATGAAAATTGAGATGCTTTGAAGAAAACCACCGTGTGTTTTGTTTTTTTTTAATATGCTTGCAATTGCAAGCCGACAGTCGAGCATTATAACAGAACATCGACAACGGCATAATTGATTGAAATCTTATGTAAAATTTGAGTCGTTTGAATTATGTACATTCACACAAGTGATAACTTGTCACTAACGACCCGAGTTTCGACATCTTCAGGCGTTTAAGTGCACGGATGAACTTGAACTGACGTTCAACGACAGTAAAGAAATGTCGCCTGCTGTGACCCAGTTGGTCAGAGCTTGCTCTACCGATCACGCAGGTCTGGGTTCGATTCCCGGTCAGATCACAGTGAATTTGAGAATTATTCAATTCAAAGTTGTGATCGAAGACTGGGTGTTTGTGATGTCAATTCGCATAATTTCCTCTCCTCCCCTCCTACTGATCCTTTAATAACTGGGTGTAGCAATAGCGATTAGTTAACCACTATTCCTGTTCTAGCATTATACTTCTTTCCCTACTACTCACTTTGAAAAAAAGTGAGGTTGAGCGACTGAGTAACAAACAGTTCTCGTAGAAAAACTTCTTTTGAGATACCTCCATTAGGAGACCATATGCTCCACATTGGGAGCGGACATGGATTTAAAAAAATCTAAACAGGATAGTTGAAAACAAGTAGAAGAAATATAGTTGTAATTTGGATTGAAACGTTTGCGAAATTTATCTATGGTCTTTAAACATAATGTTTGGATATTCAAAATATAAAATACTCATTTTTACTAATTCCCACTTTTACATTATAAGATCAGGATTAGGGCATCCAATCTCGGGATCCCGTTCGATTTTCTGATTTGAGAAACTTTTAGCAAATCCCGAAAATTGATACGATTTTGGAATTGCAAGAGCTAAAAAAAAATCTGGTGGAATAGTATAGCCAATTGAGGATATCAAATTCCTCGGTGAGATAATCCCAATCCCGGGATTGGATACCCTAATCAGGATCAGTCTCGCTCATGATAATGCTCGTCATGATCTTATGAAATTAATGTGGGAATTGGTAGGAATAAGTTTTCAACTTTTTAAATACAATGCCTTTCCACCAAGTATTGACACTGATCACCCTAAAAGCGATAGTGTTCGGAATCCTTGTCAGGGCTTGAGTAATTCAACTACACATTGGCAAAATACTAAATGTCAAATATCACCAGCATTGTTTCATAGTAAAAGATCATAATGTCAAACAAACATTCCTCTCAAATGAACAGTTCACGTCACTACTATTATTTTCATTTGTCAATAAAAAATATTCTGACAAAATAATCTTTTCTGTCGTTTAATATTATTTACAGTAACCATTCAAAACTCAACGACCGTAAAAGCTGGGTTCGGTTTTCTCTTATTTTCGATCGATCGACTTCCTCCCGCTCGGCATCATTTGATGCCATTATTTGCAAAACAATATATGTAATGCTTTCATAACCATTTGGTTGCGTTAATGTTAATTGTATGCAAGCTCTTAAAAGCGTGATAATGTTAACAGGTTTGCGAATAGTGTAACATTTAAGAGCGTGATAATTTCTTGCAAAATTTCACTGCAATTATCAAGCATATATTTATTTATTGCTTACAATGCAAGAGCTCTTGACTTGAAAACACAGCTACTATTATGCTAAAATATGTGAAATATTATAAATATTAAATTTTGTTGTTCTTCTTGGTGCAACCACAAGTCTGCATCCATTTTGTATATATTTATATATCTTTTTTGCAATACATACAACAAATAAAATGTATTACACTCAATTCTTAAAAAAAAACCCTACTCTACCAACCATCCCACCCCCCTATACCACCCACACAATCCCAAACATAAACACTCCATCTTTCACATAATAATTACCAAACACTAAACTATACCAATCTAAATAAAACTAACACACAACATTCCAAAAAAACATACAAAACAAATAAAAACCCAAAATTAACAACTCCCAATAACATATATAAAAAAAAAAATACACAAAAAAAAAAACACAAAAACACACCCAAACAAACACCACACACAACAAAAACAACAAAAACCACACCCAACAAACCACAAAAAACACAAAACCACACACTCACAAAACACCACCCAACACCCAACCACCAACCCACACACAACCACCCCAAACCACCCCCCCCACCAAACAAAACCACACCAAAACCCACAAACAAAAACCCACAATTATTCCCTTCAACACAACCACCCCCCCCACCAACAACCCCCCCCCCCCCCCCCCCCCCCCCCCCCCCCCCCCCCCCCCCCCCCCCACCCAAAACCACCAAAACACACCCCCACCCCCCCCCACCCCCCCCCCCCCCCCCCCACCCCCCCCCACCACCCCCCCAACCCCCCACCCCCCCCCCTTACCTTCATTCCACTTTATTTAATATGTCAGGACCGGTTTCGCTCATTACGAGCATCGTCAACTGATTGACGATGCTCGTGCATCGTCAACAGTTGACGATGCTCGTGCATCGTCAACAGTTGACGATGCTCGTAATGAGCGAAACCGGTCCTGACATATTAAATAAAGTGGAATGAAGTACAAAGGATTATTGTGTTTTTATTAATCTGAATATCTGTCTGGAATTAGGCTGGAACCAATAATTCGTCATTATTTTATTTTCCTTCTCATATTTTTTATGAATAAAAACGAGTAGGGAAACAAATTGGTACTTAACATCGAACAGTGTTTTTGTGAGATTTAATAATCAACATTTTTTGTACAGTTAACTTCTGTTGATATGCTCCATTGGCTGTCCATATTGCTCCACATTAGGAGTGGAGTCGATAAAAAAAAACACAGTTCAATATTTCCCATTATTTATAGCGCTCATATAAAAGGCAGCCACAACCGTAAGGTTTTGAAACATGCTGCAACTCAGATAACATGTACTACTATTTCAAGTCCTTGACAGTCTCCAGATGCAAGAAATTTCAGACGATAACTCAATCTTAACACTTAATAACTTAGAACAGTGTTCTTTAACCTATGGTCCGCGAGAGTTTATCACCGGTCCGCGAAAACTTATATGTTTCGAAAAATTTTCGACTTGTTTATCTCTTCGATGTTGATGTAAAATGGTGAATGAACTGCCTTCTGATATCTGTAAGGTGTCAGTTATCACACGTATTTTCAATTTAAGATCGGTCAAAACCATATTGTGGACTTTTTTATGTTTTCTGAAACAACTGCCTAATTTGGGCGACCAGAGCGTTCAAAAATCAGTAAACCACTTCTCTACCATTTATCTCGATGGAACAGAGTCTAAATAATAACAATTGGCAAGCCATTGCTTCGCTTGAACGGTATTTTTTCCCATTAAAAAGTAATGCTTTATCAACACACGAAATTATGATTTTTCCATTGTTTTGAAAATTACAAAAGTAACGTCACTAAAACCACCGTACTGTAACTTGTGAACTAAACCTCAATTGTTATGAAATTTTGACAAGTATTATTTGTAGGCGGGTACTTTATAAAAATCATATGAATTTGTCAATAGTGGCACGATCTATATGTCATCCTACGAACTTATTGAGTGATGTTGGTTGACGCGAGATATTTTTACATTTTTTACCGGTCCGCGTCTGTAAAAAGGTTGAAGAACATTGGTTTAGAAAATACAACAAACATATATATTAGTCTGTATCACTTCACATATTTTACGTCGCAAACTGTTATAATTTATTATATCACCTTAAAGTTTGTATTTCTCACGGCCGATAAGTGATTGATAAATAATGCGTTTTGCCTCAGGGGATTTTGTTGTTATATTTATATCTCGAATTGTGATTTACGACCAAACAATAAATAATGGATACTGCAATCATTCTGTAAACCTGACCATATGGCAGTTTAACATTAACCATGCGTGACCGCAAAGTATTTATTCTAATTTTGATGTTATTACCACTCTCGTTTCATTGTCAGTTTTTTTCGGTTATACGCGGTGGTGGCATTGTAAAGGTTACTTTTTTAAAATTAAACATTTCGATACCTCGTATCTTAAATGTAACAAGTAACAACTTAAAAAATATGTTTTTAAGATAATAATGAAACAAAGTTTGAGCAGGTTAAATCTTTAACTGTTTTTTTTTGTTGATCTTAATGAAATTATAAGACTATCAAAAACAGGATTTCCCAATCTCTTTCGCTCCTTTCCCTTCTTACGCCATTAAACTAACGCCTAACTAAAAATATATATTCGAAATAATACACATACGTAATTCTGTATTTTTTAAAACAATATTTATGTTTTTAAGTATATAATAATATGATTTTTTACTAACTTATAACTGAAATTATTGAAGCATATATTATTTCAATGAACAAAAATCTCAGTAGAATTACAGGGTATTCAAAAAATAAAATACTCATTTGTAGTTACTCTCACTTGTATTAATTAAGATTCTGATCTTATTAAATAAATGTGGGAATTAGTACAAATGAGTATTTTTTAAAGATGCCTTTCCACCGTGTTTTGAGAGTGAACACCCTAAAATTATTCAAAATTATCGACCATGTGCATGTGAAATGATTTATTTAAAAAATAATCGATAAACATTTCATGTATTTAAAATAATAATTGTTGTTACAGTTTGGATCTAAAAAATAATAACCACTGAAATTCTAAGCATTTCCTCGTACCAATTTTTGACGTCTATAGTTTGTTAAATGTAATGTAATATTAAACAAAAAAAATAATAATCTCTTTGTTCTTACTCTCTGAAAAGAGATGTTGGACGATTGTCTCACAAAGAGATAACATTAAACATCTTCTTTTAAAATGCTCCGTGCACAATCATTTCATTTATTTATATTATCCTGAAGGTTTTTGTTCGACCTTTCTGCAAAACGGCAGTGCAATCAATGGCTATTAATTATTTGGGAATAATTAACTTGGATTCAATTAATTAACTTGGCCATGGTTGCTTACTATGGCTTATTTTATTTTTAATGGTGATCGTGTGATAAATAATAACACCTTCCTAATTATTTTCAATTGTTTAATAAAAATATTAATAACCAAATCCGGCACATCCATTTCGGTCGAACGTTCTCAATATATGTTTCGCGGCATGAAATTAAATATGTTTTTAAATTAAATTTTAAAATGTTGTTACTCTACCTTTTATGTTTCAAAATGTTAAACGTGTTTCGCCTACTGTACACATCTTAAAATATATCGAAGCTGTTACCGTATCACTTTTATTAAATAGTAATGATAAGTTATAATTATTTTCTCAGAGCGGTATCTATCGCCTCACCTGTCAAGACTGTCATGCTGCTTATGTGACTAATTTGTAATCATTACCAATGCTCCCTCTAAGACAAGTGGTTAGCTAAATTTCAAAGGCTTCGCAGGCCAATCAAATATTAATAGTTGTCTTGAAGTGCGCACCAACCCGGAATGAGTGCGCGGGGACATTCAAACTGCCGCTCGCCCACGCAGCTTAGAGGGAACGTTGATCATTACTATGAATGTTTGTATCTTACCTGCGTCCAGTAGGAAAGGACAAAACCCCGACATTTATGTTGCGATTTATAACGAAAGAATTATAATCATTTTTTAGTTTATTCGTAAACTTCAAAAACTATAAAAAGGCAAAATTTGTGTCACATTTTGCAAGACGAACAAGAAAAATAACAATTTTATCAAATTTAATTTTATATTAAAAATGAACTTTCACAAACTTAACAGCTTAACGACCGAAAGCCGAATCCATCGAGAATATCTTCAGTTATTTTTCAAATAATTAATCCGCAACTAAGACTAACAAACTAAAATCGATTTTTATAATTTGGAACACCTTTACATGCAATGCAACTGTGTATAGTATAGTAAGGTTATCTTGGATCGTAGAGCTGTAAGTGTTAGATCGTACAACATTGCTTTTTTAACAGCAAAAAGGTGCACACAACACAAAAGTTTGTGAAACTTTCTATTGAACCGATCAATTTCGGAGCAGTCATTGTTAAACGGAAAGACTGTTTATTTTCCATTATTCAAATGCGTGGCATTGGCGTAAAAATAAAAAAAAAATATTTACAACACGTTGCATTATTTATTGTTTAAACCTACTTTAAAACAATAGCGATTGAATTGGGATTTAACTTGTAAAGTAAAAAAATAATTAAAATTGTTATGAAGACTGCCTGTGAAGCAAGCGGTAAGGTTTTACAACCTCGATGATTTTTAAATGACAACATTGTGGTTTTATTGATTCATTCTTTGCTGATTATTAGCACAACATAAACATGCGTACTTCTTACTTATAATTAGATTTTTTGGAAATTCTGTCGAAATTAGTTTTTAACGCTTTATAATTATCAACCTACGTGTATGTCCAAGATTAAAACCACTTATTCAACGCTTGCATTCTGACGGTAATACTTTACGGTTGCGAATCATGGCACCTGACGAAGACTCAGAAAAACCGTATTCTGAGCTTCGAGAACAGATGCTTGCGTCGGATAATGGGGGTGAGGTGGTTTGATTTTGTGAGGAATTCGGAGATAAGGGAGCGTACAAGACAGAGCCTCGTCACGTCAGTGGTTATTGAGAGACGTTGGAACTGGCTGCGGATGCCTCCGGAAAGCCTCAATACTGCCTGCCTCTTCTTTCGACCGGTGGGATTCCGGCGCCCCGGACGTCCGTCGGGTACTATCCATATGATGTTCCCGGCGGAACTGAGGGATGCTGGCATGTCATGGGAGAAAGCAAAGCAATTGGCGGGAGACAGGGAAACGTGGAGGTACCGCGTGGCGGCCATATGCTCCGCATAGGGAGCGAATATGGTAAAAGAAAAGAATGTCCATGTACCTTGTCATCATTATCTATCGCCATTCTCATATGTTTTGTTGATTTTTTTTTATTTCTTCAGATATGGATACTAGACACATTCATCAGTGATTTTTGAACTCAAAACTATTTTACTATATGTTGCAAATTAATAAAAGATTTTTTTTTAAGAAAGGGTAACATTTGAAAACAAATAGTTATATAATATTAAGCGTTAAATTATATTTGTGATCGATTCCTTCCTAGAATCGACGTTTGTAGAGCGTCACGTGTCCACAGATGAAAGAAAAAAAAATGATCTAGATGCAAAATCGAAGTTAAAGCTTCTTGACAAATATTTAAAAGTTATGAAGAGTTAGTTTACTGTTTGTTATTCCACTGATTGACCCGCTATAACAAAGTTAACACATTTTATTCCAGTGTGTAAATTTCAAAATAAATATTAAAAAAGTTGTCGTGTTTTTTTCATGTTACTTATCTATACTTAACCCACCGGATAGTAGTAAATACATATGGCGTATAAAGTTCCGCCTGTTTGGCGCGCGTTTAATTCGAAATTTAAATGCGTTGTTTTGCAAGATGGATGCGTTTACGTTGTGAGCATTATTACTGCATTTCCTTTCCGGCACCAATTCGCGCCTTTTTGTTCATGTTCATAAATGCGTGTTCTCTGACTGATTACTGATGACGTTCGTGATAACTGAAAGCATTTTAGAAAATACACAATAAACATTTTTGGAATAATTTATTGTGAATCAGTTTTTTTTAAATGATTTCAAATAAGTACTGTCAGTGTCAAATTTTGGCGGTAAGTAGGGTTTATACAAAACCAAATTTTAAAAACCCGGAAAAAAAATGATGATTCGATTGACATTATTTTTCATTATGCCGGATCCTATGGCGCAGCGGTTAGCGTTGTGGGCTTCCGTGCCAAACCTCACGGGTTAGATTCCCAGGACGAACAGCATTTTTCGATTTATCGAAAGCATGGGTGTTTATGATGTCCCTCCCACCATTTCCGATCCTTAAACAATTGGGGGTAGCGGGAGCGATTAGTTTACCACTAGTCCTGTACTAGCCTCACCCTTCTATCCCCACTACTCTCTATAAAAACAAGAGAGGTTGAGCGACTGAGTAACAAACAGTTCTCGTAGAAAAACTTCTGTTGAGATACCTCCATTAGGCGGCCATATGCTCCACATTGGGAGCGGACATGGTTTTAAAAATGCTAGCGCTTCGTAATGCGGTGAAACACGTGTCACACAACAAGTGGAGTAACAATGTTGTCAAATTTAATTTTTTAATGTTTATTTCTAATTAAAAAAAAACCAATCTTAGTTATGGTGTTTTTTATTCACAATACACTCATTTTAATAAACCTTATCTTCTTTCCATTTGGTTTCGAAATACCATGGAAACGATATTGCATTTACCTAAGTTCACTTCATCTTTTTTGCACGGCAGGTTTGCATGGAACTTATTCGCCGTGTAAAAAGAGGATCGAGTGCCTTATATATCTTGTTAAAAGTTGAATTAACCGTGTGTTCTCTTTTTTTCAGGTAAGCAATACATACATACCTCTCCCAAATGGCACCAGAAAAAAATTGTTGAAACCACAGTAAGCTACATTATATTTACAATTTGTACACCGATGATGATAGAACAGCATCTTTTAACATAACTAATATTTTAATTGTGCTGGGTTCTACTAATCCACGTGTCCATTTACACTTATTAATTCTTAACTTTCTTATTTTTTGAGGTAAAAAGAAAAATGTGCCACATCTTGACTTATATATCAGTCTCGTGCAGCTTTTTCAACTGATAAAAAATATCAATTCTTATCAGGACAATTCTCGTCTAAAAGACTAAATTTGTTAACGGAAAATTTTAAACATTTAACCGTCTAAATTTGAATCGTTTAAATTTTGAACGTACACACAGATTTTGTCACTAAAGACCCGGATTTCGCCTTTCGGTATCTTCAGGCATTCAAGTCCACGGATGATCTTGAACTGTCGGGTTAACAAGTGATAAAACTTGTAGCATTTAAATTCCACCAAGCTTGTCGAAATCTTAAGCTGACGGACTTCTCATGTAAATTCAACTTCGGTAAAATCTGTCGAATAAAAACATAAAACGTATTAATAATACCGGCTTAATCATTTTCTTTGATAGTGATTTCTTCATTAATATTTTATTGTCTCTCAGAATTATTAAATAGTTATTTGGTCATAAATACATAAGCCTTATTTCAGCATTACAAATGAGTTTGTCTCGAAAATAAGATCTCGTAATATGGGACTAACTGATTTATTATTCAAAAACAAACAATAAGAATCGTTACGTAAAGAAATAAACAATTTTTAACTTTCCGCGTGGGCGTAGCTTTTTCATATAAATTAGCTTTATAGGTAGTTTTGCCTAATTATTATTACTGTGAAAACAAAAGATGGGAGTGAGGTCTTTCCGCTCTGCTGGAAAATCCCGGAGAATGAATTATATAACATTGTTATGAATTAAAAATGTTTACTTTAGCTTTTCACTACTTCTTCGTCGAGTGATTATCATGCTACCCATTCTCTGGAGACGGTGGAAGAGAGAGGACGACGAGAGGGATTTAAGACAAACAAACTCAATAAAGCCTACTCTATATATGTATAATATTACAGTTTCAAGTTTTAGAATATCTGTTTCAGCACGTATATAAAATATTTTTATACATTAATACTCTGCAAACTTTAATATTAGATTTAAAGAACATATAAGATGTCTAAAAAATAACAATTTTTCAGAGTTTGCCAATCACCTAATAGAAAACGAACATAATTTTAATCAGAATAGTCAGTGGCGGATTAAGCACTTTGGAGGCCCCAGGCGCAATAAATTTTGTAGGCCCTGTTTTTCGAATAACATAAAAGTGCTGTAAAACTCTATGTAGAATAATAATAAATATTGAAAACTGAAATTAAAATATAAGGGTTTATATAATATATGCTATTTTTGAGGCCCTTAAGATTTGGAGGCCCCAAGCGCGCGCTTCTTGCGCTTATGGGGTAATCCGCCACTGAATGCTCGCAATGAGCGAAACCGGTCCTGACCTAATTAATAAAGTGGAATGAAGTACAAAGGAATATTGTATTTTTATTAATATAATGCCTTTCCACCAAGTATTGACAGTGAATACCCTAAAAGTGAAAAATAATTATGTCTAGTATCTTAAAATATTGTTGCCTATTTCAGGGGATAAATTTTCAAATTAGCTTCTTGCGCTCATGGGGTAATCCGCCACTGAGAATAGTAAGTAACGTAGAAATACTCCATCGAGTAAATAAAAAAGGTTTTAAAATGAATAGCTTAGAATTTTTAGAAATAAATAAAAGTATTAAAAAAAATATATTATTAAATAATATCTTAAATAGGACAGGCTGTTCGCCACTGCTAAATTTATTTCCAATGGTTTAACCTTTCTTAATTGATGCAACTTATTAGTTAATCATTTAGTAGCTTTAATGTCATTTGTAGCATCGTTATTGTTTGATTTTTTTTCAACCATCCCCTCCTTGGATCCCGTTTTTAGTTTTATTTTTAAAATATATCACAATAGTAAAATTAAAATCATTCGTACTTAAACTAGCATTTGTGAAAGTAAGATTGTCTCAGGATGCCTCCAAAAGAGGCGAAACACGTGTCACAGTTTGTAGCACAATACGTGGAATAATTTTAGAAATTTAGATTAAAATAAAAGTATGTAATTTACTTATTAGACCTTCATTATTACTTTTTTCACAAGATTTTTTATACCCAAAAGTTGATTTTGTTTTTAATCTTCATTTTTTCTATAAATTCTATCACTTTTTATACAATTTTTACACGTTTTTTTTGTGAAACGTATCTAGCTTGTAAAGAAAGTGTTGAGTGTAGTATATACAGTCGATCTCGGTTATTACGATCACGGAAATAGCTAGATCTCGGATGTAATGAGGAAACATCATTTTATCATCAAACAGACATTTTAGTTTATGATTTTCTCCATACATTTGTTCACTTTTACAACGAGCTACTTCTCGGGCATACCGAGCAAAAATATGGTCAAAAATTTTCACGATCTCCTGAGCTCATGATATATCGGACGAACTAGTCATATTTTTGCACAGACCACTGAGACCACCCAACAGCCTTTTAATGGGTTGAGTGATTTGAGGGAAAAATTAATAACAATAAGAGACAGAGAAATGTAATATGTGTGTAACGGGTGTGTAAATAAATTCTAATTCTGTGTATTTTTGTTTGAATTGTATCTTAATAGGGTAAAATATCAAGGTATTTCAGTTCTACAGTTTTTTAAAAAGTTAACGGTTGATAGCTATTTCGGCTTTCGCCATCGTCAGAACTATATATAGTTATATAGAATAGCTATCAACCTTTAACTTTTTAAAAAAAACTGTAGAACTGAAATACCTTGATATTTTACCCTATTAAAATGGAGTTCTACCAAGTAAATGCCAAATCAATAAATAAATGAATTGTATCTTTTTGTGTTATGTGACCGCTGCAGATACTTCATGTCTTCGTGTGATGGGTATGTTTGTAAGCATTTAAAAATACCTATTCTCGGATATAACGAGCAAATTCAGTCGGTCCAAAGCCCCCTATACGGCCCGCTCATAATTTGCTGATTTTCTACAGCACTGCTAGGAACATTAGACTGCTATGGTCGGTCCCATCTTCCTCGTAATAACCAAGTTCGATTGTATTTAAATGCAATAATCATTAGTAGAAGATTTCTCTAGTCTCTTAGATAATGCGATTAGTGCATTTTCATCGCTTTCCGTTTTATGCAATTAAGCTCTGCGATTATTATTAATTCATACAGCAATAGCGCGAATGCAAATTGCAACATTTCATTGCAGCGCAAGTGCAGTGACAACAAACCTTAATATTAATTGACATTTACCAAGAGCGATTTTATATGTTTTAGATTTATTATTGTATTATCATAATTTATTAAACCAGAAGTATCAGACGACCCGGGGCACAGTTCTCATATTCGGAAACTATATCCATGGGCTCGAATTCTCGTAAATACTCTTTTTCAATCAATAACTTTTAAGACGCAGACTGAATGTCTATTCTTGGGTGAAAGACATATTTAAAAATAAAACCCGCTTTTTTTTACTGATTCAACTTATTTCAATAAATATCAGGACCTTAGTGTAAAATTAATCTTGTTATGCTACAAATTGTGAACGTGGTTCGCCTCATTAAGAAGCATTATCAGACAAAACATCGCAAAGTTTATGATTAATAGGGGATATAATAAAATATATTCATAAAAATCATAATTGAGCTGTCTTGCTGAGCTGCTATATACAGCCATGCAGTATTCATATTTTAAAAGTTTTAGAATAATTAAAATGTTTCAAGTATGCAAACAAACATATTTCGGAGAAGAAGAAGACCCCGGAAGATATATCGACAGCTCTGACACTTGAAAAATTCCTTTCTACTAAAAAAAACTACACTGCTCGAAAAATATATACATTATTCATATTTTGAATTTTTTACAATAACCCAAGTTCAAGTATGCAAACCAATATATTTCGAAAGATACAAAGAAGACCTCGGGACCTATCTACGCACGGCCGGACGGACGGACATTATCGGCTATTGATATATAGATTTTGCAATTCAAATGTACCCCCACAAGAACTCGAAAAATAAACAAGTACTCCTGACGTTTTTTTCGTCATTTATGACGAAATTTTAACTAAATCATTAAGGTTTGATTCCACTGGACGAAATATAATCAATGTGTTGCAATTAATTAATTGTCAAGCCACACGTTGCACATCCTTTTGGTTGTGTTACTACAAATAATGTCTCACTTCCATTTACGTTATGTTATTATATTATTGAGGCTGCACATGGCAATCGAGCACACGACCTCGTGCCCTATATTCGAATCTACAAATGGTTATCAAATTACATAAGTAAATGCATTATACAAAATATATTGTAATAGTTCTTGTTGTATATTGTACGTGTTAAATCATATCGAGATTTCTTATCGCTTAAAACGCTGATTCGTATATTATTTATTTATTGCTTAAAAAATAAAATTACAGTACATGACATTACTTAGTAAAACTTAACTAACAGTTCACAAATACTGTCACTTAAAATGTCCACTTCTCTAGGCAATGAGTTAGTTGATCAAACGAACGGCCCTTGGAACTGGTTACTCATACCTCCTAAGCGAGGAATAAGTTTTTAGAAACAAAAGTTTTTGGTTATAGTTTCGCCCACGTCAGAGAATGTAAATTAATAGTCATGAAAATTTCAGGATTATTAACTCGGCCCCGAAGGAGAAGAGAAAAATGCTTTAAACATGAAAATGATCTTCGAGCTTCAAGAGAGTGAAATGATAACATTCCTAAAAGAAATTTGGTGGGGTAGTAAGTAGTATTCCTTTAAGGAATTATCAAAGGGGAAGAATTTAATTTTTTTGAAATAATAATATCTTGGAAATTTCTCATGGACTCTCTCCAATTATTTCAATAATTCATTTAAAAAGAATCGTTAAAGATATTTAGAGTAAAAATTCAAAACAAAGTCTTGACAGAATTAAAGATGAATTAAAACTAATTATTTTTTTCTTTTATAAACAACTTATCGCAGATCTTTTAATTGATGGTAAGCTTACGTCTCTGATCCTTTGATAAATTTGTGGAATTATGATACGAAAAATATGTTTTATTTACATAAAAATGATTCATTTTCACCAAGATAAGTAAATTATTATAATTGTGATTATTTTGCTGAATAATTAAATAAAAAATGAATTTTATAACGACGTTTCATTAATATCTTATTTTTTATATGTTTTAAGATTTCATATAAACACTAAAATGTATTTTATTTTAAGGGTACCTAGTAGTTAATGTATTCAAAAAATAAAATAGAATAGTAATAGAATTAAAAAAAAAATAAAAAAAAAAATCATTCGTACTTAAACAAGCATTTGTGAAAATAAGATTGTCTGAGGATGCCTCTGAAAGTGGCGAAACACGTGTCACAGTTTGTAACACAATACGTGGTATAATCTAAGTTATTTAAAATATCAATTAATTAAATACTCAATTGTACTAATTCCACTATTTAATAGGATCGGGATGGCGAGCATTATCAACTGATAATGCCTTACCACGAAGTATTGACAGATAACACCCTAAAATTGATTAATTATGACATGCTTGTGACATTTGTCATGAACTCTTGTCTAAACATTGAAAAAATAACATTCATGACTGTTGATTTCATGTATGGTGTTAAGTGTGCTTAAATTAAACTAGACTGTCTATGTCAAGGTGGGGAACCCTTTCTTCTCTAAAGGCCGCATTCACTTTTTTGATTCGACATAAGGCCCCAGTAAACATTGACTAGGGAATCTTTGACCGGAAATAGGAATTTACGGTCAGATTATGTCAGGAATTTACGAATTTACATAAATTTACACAATTGGCCAGAAGGCCGCACCAGAGTAGCCAAAAGACCGCAGGTTCCCCACGCCTGGTCTATGTGTTGGATTTTGGCGCGCTTTGCATTTTATCACTTAGTAACTAAATATTTCGTCCATATTTTTTTTTCCAAATCTTAGTTTTATTATTTTTCGCGGATAAAACCAAATCCCTTATTTTGTATGAGATTCACTCCCCCAATTACACTATCCCAAATTACACGGTCCCGACTTTAGTGTAAATGGGGGTTTTACTGTATTAATTTATTCTCTTCAGTGCGTTATATTTAATAATTTAACATAACGTTTTTTGTCGTAATTCCTTGATAAATTCATATTGATCGCGATTAGTGAAATTGGTCTTGTTATTTACTAAAAATGTGTCAATTTTAAAAAAAACGTTAGTCTAATATTTAAACAAAAATGCCACTGTGTAAGTACAGAATGGATAAAAAGCAGCTCCCATAATATGTTATTTTGGAATGAGAAGACCTCGAATAACAGACAATACAAATTATCGTCATTTTCATGACCAAATTAAACAGTATTTAACGTTTTACATGAATAATCTACATATTTACCTTGAACTGATTGAAGGAAAATTTTGTATGAATTAGTGTGTATTTATTCAAATTGGTGTTGTTTTGAGCTGCACATTGTCGGATGTCCGCATGACCAGGGATGGCTATATCGGACTAATATATCAATACCGGGTATCACAAAAAAAAGTTTAAACATAGTAAAAAAAAAACTGCTTGTTGGGATTGCAACTAGTGGCGTATGGTGAATGCTGGATTTGGGTGGGCTGTGTAAAAATAAAAATAAAGCTTTAAATAAGGTTTATGAAAAAAAGGTTGACTAAGTGACTTGAGTCACAAGTAGTTCTCGTCGAAAAACTTGTATCGAAATAACTGCATTAGGAGGATATGTACTCCACACTGGGAGCGCACGTGGATTTTTTAAAATATATCAAAATGTATTGAAGGGTATAATATAATGACAGCCGCCTGTGTGGTCGCGTGGTCAACGTCGTTGGCTTCGGTTACGGGTTCAAATCCCGGTGCGGACAGTTTTATAAATTGATTTTTCGATCGATGTCTGTTCGTATGCATTGATGTATGTGATGTCTTGAATTCCCCACTCCCACCCATCCTATCCTATAGAACGGGCGTATCGAGAGTAATTAGCTTACCACTAGTCCTGTCCTAGCCCTATCCTTCTGTCTCTATTCTCTTTAGAAACAGTTAGATTGAGCAACTGACTAACAAGCAGTTCTCGTAGAGACACTTATGTTGAGATAAACTCCATTAGGAGTCCATATGCTCTACATTGGGAGCGGACATGGTTTTAAAAAATATAATGAAGAAATAAAAAAATAAATATTAGTAATTAGATTTTGCGGGCGTATATTCAGGGTGTGCGGCGCACACCATGCACACCATAAATATACGCCCATGATTGCAATATCAGGGGAGTAAATCAGAATCGTTATTTTAACGTTTTGAATTTTCATTTTTTTTTTGTTTTTCGTTTATATCTCCTAACGTGTAGCATATGAACTCCTGGTAGAGTTTATCTTAGCATAAGTGTTTCAACGAGAAATGCTAGTTAGTCAGTTGCTCAACTTCTTTTTCCAAAGAGAGTAAGGATAGAAGGATAAGAATAGAAGTGGGATAGAAGTCCATACTGGGAATTGACCTTGACAACTGAAACCATCGACGTTGACCACTCTACCAAGCAGCCGGTGAATTTTAGTTTTTAAATACCGAATGTTTTTCATGGATGACTTACTGTTTCTTAAAATAATAATACAAAATATTTGTTATTAAATTATGTAAAAGTTTCTCTACATTAAAAACTTGACATTACCGGTATAGAAAAAAACTACGAATACCGGAATCCCGTTTTCGGTAATACCAAACCGGTATTACAATCCCTACGCATGACCAATCCAGCGCCATTATCAGTTGATCTTCAGTCAATATTAATGCGAGGATAACCTTAATTACGTATGCCCCATTTTCCTACTTTTTGTGTGAATAATCATCCATTTAAATAACAATAATTAAAATTTAGTAATTAATTTAAATATATACTGCGCTTTATAATTCAATTAAATAATGGACGACAATTGGTTTTCGAATATAGTCATTTAGTTACTAACATTCCGCGCTCGGTATATCAAAGAATTGTTCATAATAAGGTCAAAATAGCACTGTATTTAGTTGTTATTTTTTTTTATTTAGTTGATAGCTATTTCGGCTTTACGCCTTCGTCAGAACAATTGTTAAACTTAATTTAGCTTTGTTACATATTATATATTGCCGCCTGTGTGGTCGAGTGGTCTTAAGTCTTTAGCTTCGATTACAGAGGTCACGGGTTTGAATCCCAGTACGGACAGTTTTATAAATTGATTTTTCAATCGATTTATGTATTTCCGTTCGATGTGATGTCTTGTTGTGATAAAGATGTTTTGAATTTCCCCCCTCCCACCCATCCTATCATATGACCGGGGTTTATCGAGAGCGATTAGCTAACCACTAGTCCTGTCCTCGCCCTATCCTTCTATTCCTACTCTCTTTGGGAAAAGAGACGTTGAGAAACTGAGTAACAAGCATTTCTCGTTCAAATACTTCTGTTGAGATAAACTCTATTAGGAGTCCATATGTTCCATATTGGGAGCGGACATGGTTTAATATATATATACTAACTTAGAATAGGTACAAAATACATATTTTAGCGTAAATACTCTAACATCCTAACTTAATCCCGGGTCGTTAGTGACAAAATCTGTGTGAATGTACAGATTATAATTTAAAGACATACATTAAATGCCAAAGAATTGCCATTGAATCTGTCTGTATAATTTAACCCCGGTCTGTATTGCTTGTATAAAAATGATACTTAAATTTTGTATTCACTTTCCATTTATCAACCCCAAGATTTTCAATTTCGCTCCACATAATTCACCCCAGTATTTCATCCCCTGCGTTACAGATTACAGCACTCGATTTTCTTCAAATGACATTAGACACGCACGCTTGTTCTGCAACAATTATTTTATTACAACGTAAAACTGTACCAAGGTCCTATGACTTCTTGACACGTAACGATTTCATGACCATCCAAGTCCTCGCCTCTTCGAGGCCACCTTAATATCCATTACATTACGTAACATTGATATTTACATTTTGCTAAGGTAGCAGATTGCTGTGCTCACATGCTCTCTGCCTTAATTGGACCATAGCATGCGTATAATATTTTCATAATGATTTACTAATTACAGTACACGGTAGATTAAAGATTTTTTTATTGCATACGTATTACATGCCGGCTTTAAATGTCTGCCAATATTATGTCGTTAACAGCTTTTGACACAGCAAAGTATTTTGCTATTTTTTGTGATATTATTTGATAAATATCATTTACCTAGAGACCCATATTTTAACGCTTTATAACCAGGGCTATGGGGTCGGAGTCGGAGCTGTGGAGTCTGGCTATTTTAACCGTGCTCGTGCTCTGAAAAAAGCAAAAAAAAAAAAATGTATTTAAATTGCTAAGGTCAAAGCCTACAAAAGTAATGAAAGTTGTGTTTTAATCAAGCTATGATCGGAGTCGTCTTATTTCTTCTCGGTTCCACGGCCCTGCTTATTACATTGAAATGGTTTAATCTTAGCATATATTATATTTAATATTTATTTTAATTTTAAATAATTATAAAATAAAATACTCATTTTGACTAACTACATTTATATTTAATATACTTAATCAGGACCGGGTTCGCTCATGACGGTCATTATCAACTAATGAAATGCTCAAAATCAGTTGATAATTCTATTCATGTGCGAAATCGGTCCTGATCGTATTAAATAAAAATCGAATCAGTACAAATAAGTACTTTATTTTTTACATTCAATTTTCACAGAGTTACTTCCGAATTCATCAAAAATACAGCCTCATTTCACTTCAGTGGCGGCTGGTGACAGAAATATTAGGAAGTGCAAAAAAAGATTTACCTAATTACCTAAAATCAGGAATTCATCCTCCGTTTCTTAGATTATGAAAACACTTCGAACATCGATGAAGAATTAGTATTTTTTAGAATTATAATTTGTACAAATAAGTATTTTTTTTTATAAAATATAATGCTTTTCCACCAAGTATTGAAAGTGAACACCCTAAAAGTGTTTTTTTTTTTAAATATTTATAATTTATTTAGATATCGTTTTGTGGTATATGAATATTGTATATAAAGGATAACTTTATTACCCATCTTCCTGTCATTTTCACGACCTTGCCATTATATTCTTTTGTAAATTTCATCACCTCTCATCCTTCATATTCCTACTCATCCCTCTTCGCATCGTCATCAATCTTCACCAAGGTTGAGCACCTTGTGTGCGATCCTTAGGCTGATAACATAGTGGAACCAAGCGACCGACGAATATTGCTGAAGTAGGGCAAACGGGCATAAATATTACTTACAGCTGTAAGCAATTCCCAATCGAGTGGTTTTTTGTTTGTGTCAGTATATAAACTGTCTCTTTTTACTGGGCCGATTAGATACTCTCACCACCTGTAGCACGCGATGTTTAAACAGTCGTTTGAGCGAAGGATTCACGATTACGTAGCATACACGTATTAGTTTTTAGAAAATAAAGAGTAACATCAAAATATCCATTTTCTTTTCAAGATCCACTTCTTTCGTGCCTCCAACTTATTTTCTAGTGGCTTCATCATCGTAGATGTGATTCGATTGACATATTCCTCAAAAAGTTTTAAATTTTACAACGACTGTTCATTTTATGAAAATTTACAGACTTACTAGGCCAATATTACAACTCGGCGATGCTCCCTTTCCTCTAAGACAAGAGGTTAGCTGCGCGGAAATTTCAATGACTGCGCGGACCGATCAAATATTAATTGAATCACTGTCTTGTAGTGCGCGCCAACCCGGAATGAGTGCGTGGGGGCTTCTCAACTGCTGCGTGACCGCGCGCAGCTTAGAGGGAACGTTGTCGGCCGAGTAAATGGCCGAGGAAGCTAGGGAGCGTATTCGTTTAGTCTAAATAAGACATTATAACAGGCATTTCTAGGAAAATAGGATAAGCAAAGTCAAACAAAATATTTTCTAAATTGTAGTAAGCTTTATCACCAACGTATGTATAGTTATATTGTCTATATTTTTCTGTTGGATCAGGGTTTCCCAATCCGTGGTACGCGGTTGATGGTTAGTGGTACGCGAGGAAAAACAGTAATGGCTGAATGATTTACAAATAAAAATAAATGCTTATATGAAAAAATATATGTGTGGTGGTATAACTTAGTGTGATGTACTACCAAGTGGTACGTAAGTCAAAAAAGGTTGGGAAACCCTGTTGTTTGATAATACACCTCTGCATTTCTTTCCGCATTAATCTAAGAGTAGGGATTCCAAATAAATTATTCGAATATCGAATATTAAAAGCACAAAATACTCAAACATTCGAATATCAAAATTTAAACTAATGCAGCGGTACCGGATCGCCTTTTTTTTACTATATAATTTCGTAATAAGTGAACATGACGCAACGCTGTGTATGATCAAAAATAGTCCAGTTGTAGTAAAAAATAAATATAGAAACCGATTAGAAGTCGAACCGGATCTAACAATAAAGCTATCATCTTTTTCTCCAAGCCTGGAGCTTTTAGTTAACAAGAAACAGCAGCACACCTCTCATGAATAAATTACTGGTACATTTGATTTCTTTATATGCTTATTAGAGTAAATTATTTTGTATTACAACATATAAAGACTGTATGGACATAAACATACTGTACATGCTTATTATAGCTATAGGCCATAAAACATTTAGTGGGTCACGAATGAGAAATATTAAAATTACCTGGGTCACGGGGGGGGGGAAGTTTGGGTAACCCTGGATTAATGGATTCAAATTTCGATTTTTTTTTTACCATGTCCGCACCCAATGTGGAGCATATGGACTCCTAATGGAGTTTATCTCAACATAAGTGTTTCTACGAGAACTGCTTGTTACTCAGTTGCTCAACCTCTTTTTCCAGAGAGAGTAGGGATATAAGTATAGGGCTAGGACAGGACTAGTGGTAAGCTAATCGTTCTCAATACTCCCGGTTCATAGAATAGGATTGGTGAGAGGGGGGAATCCAAGACATCACATACATCCATGCCTTTGAACAGAAATTCACAAATCGATTGAAAAATCAATTTATAAAACTGTCCGTACCGGGATTTAAACCCGGGCCCTCCGTAGCCGAAGCCGACAACGTTGACCACTCGACCACAACGGCGAATTCAAATTTCGAATACTCGATTGAAATCCTTCCGAAGCGAGTAAAATCGTTTGCGTTAATCGCATTGCGTCACTATATTGACGGCCGTATGTAAATTCATGCACACAACATTACTTATTGTGAAGAATTCATATTATACCTTCGCCTTTAAGTGGGAAGTCCCGAAGGTAGAGTGTTTGCTTGGGTCTGTTTACCCAAAATTCAATATTCCCAATATCCTGATACCGTAAAACGTACGTATTTTATCATTACGTAAACCTTTTGCATACATTATGATGTGGCCCAGAAACCGTTTGCGTTTTGATTTGTGAGGCGACCCAGGACATAGGAATATTAAGCTGGGATAATCTACATCAAATAGACTACTAATGGCTACGTACATAACGTGTTCGAACAAAACGATTTTTGTTTTAACTATATGATTGCCTCAGGCGTAGCCGGCGTGCTAGATACAGACGTACTTTGTTTCTACGGCAGCCAAAGGGTTAACCATGTATGCTACTAATATAAAGCCTATCCACATAATTAATTAAATTGAGTTTAAAACTAATAATTGAGGTTATTACTTGAAAACACGACTTATTCCAAAATGGCCAAAAAATTAAACTTAATTTTCATTTTGAAAAACAATCTACATTTTAAATTATTTTTAGTCTTACATTACTTTGGAATGATATTTTGGATTTTGTCAAGCCATGTTTGAGTATCATTTCTAAAAATACTTTCAAAATGTATTGTTATCTACTAAATTACATTAATGTTTCAACAACTTTGGAATAAGCCGTGTTTGCAAGTAATACCCTCAATTGTTCTATACCGCCTAGTGCAGTGGTCGGCAAACTCATTACTTAACTGAGCCAAATATCAACTATACAACGATTGACATTTCTTTTGAGAGCCAAATTTTTTAAACTTTGTAGGTAGGTTTTATAACCACGATATAATTTATACAGTCAATATGATTATCTTAAAATGGCGCATATTTTCCTGCACACCCTGTCAATTTTCTTGTCGCAATTTTCCAGATAATAACATCTCAGCGTGGACATTTTCTTTTCCCCTCTACGCTATCCAGGACTTAGGGTTCGTTTTTTACGACCACGACCCAGCCAATATGTTGTATTGAATTTCAGGTAAATTGTTTACTCTTTCGTAGAGTTTATATAATATATAGTTTATTTTCTAGGTTTGGCATAAATTTCCAACAGATTGAACGGCTATATTTTTTTTATACGCAAGATTTGGCGCTGTAAAAAAATAACATACATATTTGAACTTCGATATCATCAGTCACCATATCGCTATGAAGCTTTATTTGACTGATCCTAACATGCTCGTTATCTTGGAGCTTTTTGTAACCACGACAGTCTCAATGTGGAGCATATGCATTCATAATAAAAAAAATGATATGTTACCAAATTTCTTTTAGGAATGTTATCGTTTCACTCGCTTGAAGCTCAAATATCGTTTTCAAGCTTAAAGCATTTTTCTCTTCTTCTTCGGGGCCGAGTTTATAATTAATAAAAACACAATATTCCTTTGTACTTCATTCCACTTTATTTAATGTCAGGACCGGTTTCGCTCATCGCGAGCATTGTCAACTGATAAGAAATATAATTTAACAATGTTATTTATACAAAAATGAAAAATTATAACCTGATAGTCCTGACATATTAAATAAAGTGGAATGAAGTACAAAGGAATATTGTGTTGTTATTAATATAATGCCTTTCCACCAAGTATTGACAGTGAACACCCTAAAAGCGAGTTAATAATCCTGAAATTCTTATGACTATTAATTAGTTTACATGCTACCTTTTTTTTCTTCCGTGGGCGAAACTATGACCAAAAACTTTTGTTTCTAAAAATTTGCTCCTCGCTTAGGAGGTATGAGTCACCAGTTCCAAGGGCCGTTCGACTGATCAACTCATTGCCTAGAGAAGTGGACATTTTTAGTGACAGTATTTGTGAATTGTTTGTTAAGTTTTAGTATTTTATTTCTTGATTTTGTATGTTGGTTGTTTATGTATTATGTAGTTTTATTTTATATTTTGTCTCATCATATTTGTCAAGTACATGGCGAATTGGAGTCAGCTGTAATTAGGGCTTATACAAAAACCGACTTTTTAAAAACACCAAAATAAATATAATTCTTACAACTACTCACCATCCAAATCTGTGGGCATTCCCATGGGCGAATACTTTTCGCCAGCAATGGCTTTAAACTCAATGATACATTTATTTCTTACATAAACACGAAACATTCAATAGGGTAAAATATCACGATATGTCAGTTCTATAGTTTTTTAAAAAGTTAAAGGTTGATAGCTATTTCGGCTTTCGCCATCGTCAGAACTATGTTCTGACGATAACGAACTGTAGAACTGAAATACCGTGATATTTTACCCTATTAAAATGGAGTTCTACCAAGTAAATGCCAAATCAATAAATAAAACGAAACATTCATTTACTAAGCGTCAGTTCAAGTTCACCCGTGCACTTGAACGCCTGAAGATACCGAAAGACGAAACCTGGGTCGTAAGTAACAAAATTTGTGTGAATGTACATAATTTGAACGATTCAAATTTAATATTTAAATTCCACCAAGCAACCTTCACTCGAAATCTTAAATATTGTTTATAAAGACATATTTTGTTTAGAAAAATCAGAATTCACCCTAAGACGTAATAATCGGAATTTTTCTTCTGCTTAAGAAAATCGCTGGTCTTAAGGCAGCGTGACAAAGCGTAAAGAAAATTCTCACTGGCCTAATGGTGAATCGTCCCACCGCGCATAATTCGTTTACGCACTCTACCGAATGGGATAATCCAATCATGTTTCCCCACTTTCTCCCGGTATTTATTTATATTATTTTTCTTTCATAAAAAAGGTTCTCAAAGGAAAATGCGTTGATGTTTTCACGCGCTTTTATTTTTCTCTTAAAACACTTTACGAAGCTATTATCGTAGATTTCCAAATCGTAAACGATGCTGAGATTTATCAAACGGTAGCGTTTGTGTTTATGAAAACGAGTTGTGAGGCATTAAGGTTTTCATTGAAAAATGTATTATTATTTTACTAGAGTTTTTTCTATCCATGTCCCCTCTCAATGATGGGGAAAGAATGATAAGGCTAGAACAGGATTAGTGGTTAACTAATCGCTATTGCTACACCCAGTTAATAAAGGATCACAAGTATGGGAGGAGAGGAAATAATGTGAATAATAAATTGACATCACAAACACCCAGTCTTCGATCACAACTTTGAATTGAATAATTCTCCAGTTCTCTGTGATATAATTTCTAAATAATATATATTTTTATTAGATAAAATGCTTGAAATTAGCGAAACGGCACTTTAAAATACTAAATAAATGTGGAATTAGTACGAAACAGTATCCTATTTTTTTAATATAGCGCTTTTATCACTTTTAAGGTGTTCGCTGTCAATACTTGGTGGAATGGCATTATAATAAAAATAATAAAAGATTTTTAGTACTTTTTCCACTTAAAATTTGTTTGATGAGGACCGGTTTCGCTCCTCGCGAGCATATTATCAACTGATAAGAAAAATAAATTAAACAGCAATATGTAAATGTATGTAAAACAACAGTGTATTAATAGCACAGTTTAATTTATTTTTCTTATCAGTTAATAATGCTCGCGAGGAGCGAAACCGGTCCTGATCAAATAAATTACAAGTGGAAAAAGTACTAAAAATCTTTTATTATTTTTATTATAGTGCTTTTACACCAAGTATTGACAATTAACACATTAAAAGTGATTTAATTTCGAATTGAATAATTCTCAAATTCACTGTGATCTGACCGGGAATCGAACCCAGACCTGCGTGATCGGTAGAGCGAGCCCTGACCAACTGGCCTCAGCAGGCGACAAAATTTACTTAGTTACTCAGTTGCTCAAATTTTTTTTTTTTTTGAAGAGAGTATATAAAGGATATGGTTAAGACAGGACTAGTGGTTGACTAATCGATTTCGCTACGCCTCGTTATTTTAGGATCAGAAAGGTGGGAGGAAACTTTTAGACATCACAAGTATCCGTGCCTTCGAACAGAAATCAATAATCGATTGAAAAAAATACTGTTCATGGTGGGATTCGAATCCGTAAGATCTGTCACAGAAGACAACGACGTTGACCACTGTGCTGCGTACATTTACAAAAATAAGACCAGTACATGGAAGTTTTTGACGGTTTTTTTTTTAAATCAGTTTTCTCATTTCAAAAGGCGTCTCATTACTTTATCGTATTTAAGGCGTCTTGTTACAAAAAGCGATATTACCACATTTTGTCAAAACTGAGAAATAAAACAAATAAATTTTAAAAAATATTTGCACCTACGAAACTAAAAGGTTTTTGACTTCCGACCTTTGGCTTTTAAAGTTGAGATACGTGCTTGTAAAAAATTAACGACGATATGTAATTTATAGTTATCTGTTTTTTGTCTATGATATCGACTGTGGAAAAGAAAAAGAACTTAACCCACAGTTTTTCAAAACAGATTTTTTTTCGATAATCACAATCTATACAACTTAATACACATTCTATCAAAAAGATGTAAGCTGAAAATGCCAAATTAGTATCTAAATTTATCTTTTAAGTTTAAAAAAAGAAAGGCATGTGGAAATTTCGTTCAAGAAAAAAAGACTGGAAAAAAGGTTTAATTAATATCAGATAAAGTCAATTCAAAACCAGTGTATCAGTCCGTGCACTAAATGTTTGTGTATATTGCATATGTATTTGCCTTTGGCCCAAAATGGTCAAAAAATGTTTTTTATGTTTCCTGTAAAATTTGTTATGTGTGGGTTATGTCATTTTTCCTTTCCACAGTCAATATGAGTACAGCCGTGCTTTACCTTACTTGACGACACTCAAACTTTTCCAGAACTAGCTACAATATTAAGTAAACAAAACTAACAAATCTTCAGCAAGCTTATAACCTAATAAATCCAAAAGTTTCGTCTCATTCTCCAATATGTGTTATCAAGTTATGTATTTTTTATTGAGTTTTATGGCATCGGAAGCCCTTCACGGGGAATCCCCTGAGGGCACACGTAAAAAGTTTGCACTCCCGAATTCGTCGAGCTGTAGAAGCGTCAGCTTTTACTACCTCCAGAGTCCAGATGGAGGACCCAGCTTTGATTTTCCATGGATCGCCTTACACTATTCGCTTCACTAAAATGTCATAAAACTATGAATATAATAAAACATTCTCACAACAATATCGACTGTGGAAAGGAAAAAGGACGTAGCCCACAGTTTTTTCCAAAACAGCTTTTTTTCGATAATCACAATGTATCAAATTTAATACACGTTCTATCAAAAGGATGTAAGCTGTAAATGCCGAATTAGTATCTAAATTTAGTAGGGTAAAAATAGCAACGTATTTCGTTCTACAGTTATTTTTATTAGTTGATAGCTATTTATTGTGTACTTCTTCGGAGCTAGTATTTATAGCTGAGAAAAAATTAAATTTAATCATAGTTCTGACGATGGTGGAAGCCGAAATAGCTATCAACTAATAAATATAAAAAACTGTACAACTAAATACGTTGCTATTTTTACACTATTATAATGGAGTTCTTCCAAGTAAATGCCAAGTCAATAAATAAATCTAAATTTAGTTTTTTAGTTTGAAAAAGATGAGCTTGTGAAAATTGAACCAAAAAAAAAAGACTGAAATAAGGTTTTTTCCTAGACAATATCTTTAATTAATAATAGATTATGCCAATTAGACACCATCTTAGAAGTCTCCGTGCACTTCAAGTTTGTGTATAAATCATAATTTGTATATTGCCCAAAATCATTAAAAACATGTTTTTTGTGACTTCTGTAAAATTTGATATGCGTGGGTTACGTTCTTTTTCCTTTCCACAGTCGATATAGTATTAATTTGTCGGTGTATTTATACGAAATGGGATTATTCTTCGATTGCGATGTTCGCGGCTTAATTTTAATTAGATTCTCCAAGATTCATTAGTTGTTTCACTCATCCAGCCTGTAGATGTGTACATTAAAACTAATGACGTGCGGCGAATCATTCGTATTCTTGCTCTGCCTGATATTAACAACACAGTGTTACGTTACAATATATATATACAACTTTTGATTCAATTCTACTTAGATTTTCCCAAAGTCGTTTGTTTTCTCACTCGGTCTGTTATTGACAATGTAAGTATGGTAAAGCTGGTACTATTTTTACAATCTAAATAGAGGCGCAGCCTACTACCTGAACTGCATATGTTGGGTCGGCTGCAGAGTGCTGCCGTGTGTGCGCCCAATATCAGTTTTATGCGAACTATAGGTTGCGACAGTTAAACGTTGCTCATGTATTCTGATCCTTAAGATATCTCCTTTCCTATTATGAATTCATATACTTCACATTTAGAAAAAACGTACTTAAAGAGATGTTTTGAATATATGGTGCTCTCAGCAAAAAAGTTAACTAATAAAGGTGTCAAGACCATACTTTGCTTCGAGAACAGATGCTTGCGTCGGATAATGGGGGTGAGGTGGTTTGATTTTGTGAGGAATTCAGAGATAAGGGAGCGTACAAGACAGCGTCCTGTCACGTCAGTGGTTATGAAGAGACGTTGGAACTGGCTGGGTCACGTGCTGCGGATGCCTCCGGAAAGCCTCAATCCTGCCTGCCTTTTCTTTCGACCGGTGGGATCCCGGCGTCCCGGACGTCCGTCGGGTACTATCCATAGGATGTACTCGGCGGAACTGAGGGATGCTGGCATGTCATGGGAGGATGCAAAGCAATTGGCAGGAGACAGGGAAACATGGAGGTGCCGCGTGGCGGCCATATGCTCCACATAGGGAGCGAACATGGCCAAAGAAGAAGAATAAAGGTGTAAAAAACAATTCGTAGTAGAAAAACATATATCTTTATCTATAAATTCCTTTAACAATAGATTAACAATTAGATTTTTTTAATACAATGCCTGTCCACCACTGTAAACACTATATGTGATATATCCAAACTTGCGTAAATAGATCGGCTATGTGAGGTTAAAATGGTTAAGCATAAACTCCGCCATCTTCTTGCACATAAGAAAGACCTGCTTGCTACATGTATCCGCTTATTTTAATTGCTAATAAAATCACATTTTGTTGTAACTGCATTATTAATTCGTTTTAGGAGATTGTAAATCAAGAGAGAGTTTGCTTCTCACTTACGTTACATCGACCCCTGGAAACACAATACTGCAGTGTGCAGACAATGCAACGATACCGCTTGTGGTCGAGTGGTGAAAGCGGCTACTTACTGCTTGCGCAAAAGAGCCTGCGATCGGTGTCTAGTCTGACCACACAGTATATAATTATAAATTTACACTTACATATTATAAGAAATGTTGAAAAATATCAAGTTTCTCTAACACAATTTTGATAGCTTGATAGCATAGTTGTGTCATCGTCATTATTCATTATTATCGTCAGTGTTACCATGATTAAACTTTTTTCTCAGCTATATATACTGGCGGGGAGCCGGTAAATTGCTCGAATGGAGATTGCTCGAATTACAAATTATTCGAATTGCTTGTTTATTTAAATGATTTTTCACGACTTTTTCTACGAATTTCATTTTTATCTTGTGCGACACTTGTTTAGAGAGTGAAATATAAAAATAATTTTCGTAAGTATTTATTTTAACCGTGTTCGCTCCAAATGTGGATCATATGATCTTTTAATGGAGTTTATCTCAACAGAAGTGTTTCTACGAGAACTGCTTATTAATTAGTTACTCAAACTGTTTCTATATATTTCCAGAACACATAGAAGGCTAGGGCTAAGACAGAACAAACGGACAGAACAAACGGAAACAAATTGATTATTTTGTTATTCGAGCAATTTCCATTCGAGCAATTTACCGGGAACCATACTGGCGCCCCTAAAACCCCTAATGTAATTAATAATAAATATCACTTTAATTTATCCTAATTTACGTTAAAAAACCCCAGATTGTTTATCGCTCTTCGAAACAATAGAATCCTATTTAATAATAGGGTAAACATAGCAACGTATTTAGTTCTACAGTTTTTTTATATTTATTAGTTGATAGCTATTTCGGCTTTCGCCATCGTCAGAACTATGATTAAACTTACATTTTTCTCAGCTATATATACTGCCTCCGAAGAGGTACACAATAACATGATGCATTGCGTATCTCCTCGGAACCAGTATATATAGCAGAGAAAAATGTAAGTTTAATTATAGTTCTGACGATGGGGAAAGCCGAAATAGCTATCAACTATTAAATATAAAAAAAACTGTAGAACTAAATACGTTCCTATTTTTTCCCTATTATAATAGAGTTCTAGGAAATGCCAAGTCAATCAATAAATTATAAGATATGCATTTAAATAAATAAATATATTGATGTGGTGAGTGATCTCCTTAACCCTTTCCTTACTACGCAAAAAAAAATCACGCGCTCCTGAGCTGTGTATTCGTTACACATCAGGCAAACGGGAGTGAATCATGTCAATTATATAACACTTCTACAATATTTATATGATTGCATTACTCAATGCGTAAATGTATAAGGGAGGAATACCTGAATTTTAGGCCGAGTTTTATTATATATACAGAGAAATGTAAATGATTAGAAGGTATGTGTACTATTTACACATCTTAGTTAAGAAAGGGTTAAGTAATAACTCCGTTTTAGCGAAATGACGGTTAAAAAATTTTGACAAAATTAATCCAAAGGTGGTAAAATTTTGTGGCGAAATACATCCCAAAAGGTTTTCGAAAACAGAGCTTTCAACTGGTTGTTAAACAATTAAGCTCATGCTTCTTATTATGGCGTGTAGTTATTTTTCTTCGAAAAGCTTGAAAGGGAAATCAATCTTTTTGAGATACATTTATATAACAATATAAGAGGTACAATAATTCTGTGTCTCGCTCATAAATGAAATAATAAATTCAGAAGAAGCTTACTTGTGTACGCACATATCTAATATCATAATATTGGTTGTACGGCATAAAAACATGCAATCTCCGATTTTAGTGGTTAGTAATGCGGGCTGTTTGGATCACACAGCTGTACTAGATTAAAACCAAATGCCACTTATTTAATGCTTGCATTCTGCTGGTACTGCTGTATGGTAGCGAATCATGGCACCTGACGAAGACTAAGAAAAACCGTATACTGAGCTTACGAGAACAGATGCTTGCGTCGGATAATGGGGGCGAGGTGGTTTGATTTTGCGAGGAATTCGGAGATAAGGAAACGTACAAGACAGCGGTTATGGAGAGACGTTGAAACTGGCACGGTCACGTGCTGCGGATGCCTCCGGAAACCCTCAATCCTGCCTGACTCTTTTTTCGACTGGTGGGATTCAGGCGCCCCGGACATCCGTCGGATACTACTCATAGGATGTACTCGGCGGAACTGAGGGATGCTGGCATGTCATGGGAGGAAGCAAAGCAATTGGCGGGAGACAGGGAAACATGGAGGTGCCGCGTGGCGGCCATATGCTTCCTATATGATCAAAGAAGAAAAACACGTTCGTTTTCATATAGGTAAACCTATGTCAAACCGCCTCATGCGATTTTACTAGAAAACGTTTACAAATAAATATCCATTGCATATGATGCAATGCTGAAGAAAACTCGATGTTAATCAATGTGAATATCAAATAATCATACATTTGATTCAATTGATTCATAATTAAAATAAAAATATAGAATAATCTTTTTTTTTTCAAAAGACATGAACGGGTTTCTCGTAACAAGCTGTATATGTTAAAAAAAAGTGTATACATATCGGTCTTTCAAGTGAGAAGAGCAAAGTTGTCGAAAAAACGGGATAGCTAAGGTATCAGAGAGCCTTAAATATATAATATATATATATATATATAGATTTTTTGATAAAATACTTGGTAACTTCAAGAGGTAACAAAGAGCCACAAACGCCTATACAAAGAGCCGTGGTTTGCCGATCTCTGATACAGGTAGGGTATCCAATCCCGGGATTTCGGGATTGATAAATTTTCAATCCCGGGATCCCGGGATCCCGGGATTGAGATAAATTTACCGAGGAATTTGAAATCTCCGATTTGGTATACTTTTTCCCCGAATTCTCACGAAACCTCGTTTTTTTTTTTAGCTCACCGAGGAATTTGAAATCCTCAATTTGGTATACTTTTTCCCCGAATTCTCACGAAACCTCGTTTTTTTTTTTTTTAGCTCACCGAGGAATTTGAATCGACAATTTGCCAATTTCATCTCACTTTTCGAGATTTACTCCAAATTTCTCAATCCCGAAATCCCGGGATTTCGGGATCAGAAAATTGAACGGGATCCCGGATCCCGGGATTGGATGCCCTAGATACAGGCAATATATTGATAACGTGGTTGATAATTTTAAATAAATACGAATTTGTAAAAAAAAAGAGTTTTTATCCCCATCAATAATAAAATTGACAGTGAATTTTACGTTTACCTATTCCGTATTTTAAAAAATGTTGAATGAAAAGGTGTAAACGTGTTTCAATTTATTTTTGTATTAATAGCAGTGTTAAAATATATTTCTTATCAGTTGACAATGCTCGTAATGAGCAAAACCGGTTATTAATTTAGTAGATAGCACTCCACTTGTTATCAATATGAAATATTCAAAATGTTCTGTATAGAAAATAACATTAATCCATACCATACAATTATATAAACAATTATAGTATAAAATACTCATTCCTACAAATTGACAATCACTGGAAGTGTGAAATCTGATCCCCTAAATATTCTAGAAACATGTGTCGCCTTTAAAAAAAATACTATGTGTGAACGAACATTCAGGGCATATTAAATTATGAGGTTTATTGCTTATTGTTAGAGCGGGTCACTTTCCGCGGCAGTTATTTTGAATAAACCATTAAATTATGAGTCAATATACCAACAAAACTGACAGTACGCGATAAACGTATTTTTACGTGTCCCGCCTATAATGTGTTAATATAATGCCTTTCCGCCGAGTATTGACAGTGAACACTCTAAAAGTGATACTTTGATATTTTTTTACCTTAACATTATTGGATATTCACCTATTTAAAAATATATATTACTTGACTATTGGAGATATGACGTTTTGCTGTAGTACGACTGACACAATTCTGCCTACGTTTTGATGTAATACGAGTACGCTAGAAGTATATATCAAAAGACTTTTCCGTATGAAAAACTCAAAATCTAATTTCCGCCCGAGGAAATTCGAAATATCTATTACCCGCCGACGACAAAGGCTGTGTTTTTAAATCCGGTTTCCGAAAAAGAGCCTCGATGCCGCCTTTGACTGCCTCGTCTTCTTATTGAATATCTGTGACAAGATATTATATATGAGGACATGGCGATGTGCAAAAAAGACAAACAAATAACTGTGCTTTGATATCGCATAAAAATGGTATCAGTCGATAGCAATGTACGTACTTCTAGGAATAGGTTTTATTTATTCCACCATTATAATAGGGTAAAATATCAAGGTATTTCAGTTCTACAGTTTTTTAAATAGCTATCAACCTTTAACTTTTTAAAAAACTGTAGAACTGAAATACCTTGATATTTTACCCTATTAAAATGGAGTTCTACCAAGTAAATGCCAAATCAATAAATCCACCATTATATATTTCGATTATAACCGGATTCGCTTATCACGAGCGTGTTCAACTGAAAAAATAATATATTGTCAGCTTTCATGCAGAACACTTTTAGGGTGTTCACTGTCAATACTTGGTGGAAAGTCATTATATTAATAAAAACACAATATTCCTTTGTACTTCATTACACTTTATTAAATAGGTCAAGACCGGTTTCGCTCATTACGAGCGTTGTCAACTGATAAGAAAAATACATAAACAGTGCTTTTTATATATATTTTTTTATACAAAATTAAATTAAATAAATATATTTTTTTAATTCCGTTTTTCTAATTGCCCGCTTAGTTATTCTGTATTTTTTTTTTGTCTGATCTTCTTTGTTGAGGCCTTGTTTTTCGCACGATGACCACAGATCAAGCAACGGACAACTGAAGAAAAACACTTTGTTATTTCGTTTCAGTAGTAGTTCAGTAGTCGACAACATTTTTTTTTACTGAATCGCTTGTTTATAACAAACGACACCATATCTAAATATTAACCAATGCGATAGGGGGAGTAGATTAATTTTAAATCAAAGCACTTAATTGATTAAAATTATCGAAATTGTGTTGGAATGCACCCTCAAACTGGCACGACTTATGAGTGGAGAGAGACCCGTATTTTAAACGTTTTTTTTAAATTTAGCATCTGTTTTAATTAGAAATTAATTTAAAATACTTTCTATTACCCAATCAATATCGATTTCTATTAACCGGACACCAAATTGATTTAAAAGCAGCATGATCAAACTCATGAAACAATCCGGATCGGGGCCAGCATAATTGTGTAATTTATGCCCATAGCGCTTTAATAAAATAACCAATATATAGAAAAACTGACTATTCTACCAACATTCGTTATAAAAATAAAATAATGTATTTTTTGTGAATTAAAGCATCGTTTGCGATCTGATAAAAATATGGGTCTCTAGTTATGAGTAACCTATCCTCACATTGGTAGCTTTACTCAAGAATTGGATCTTTGATTTGGATATTTAAAACGATATAAAATCAATGGGGATGCCACTGGGGAGAGCTTTAACGGTGTTCAACAATATTGCTTCGGATGTCGACATATTCCACGTAGACGTGGGTGAGTTCCGACGAATACTATTTTTTATGTATTAAAGTAGAGTTCGTCGGAGCTTACTCAGTTGACTTCTTTGCCATTTTTTTTTCTACTGATTTTAATATTAAATTGTACTATTTTTTTTCTCCATTGTAAAAGTTTTAAATTTATAATTTGTCAACCTTTTGCAATGTTAATTAAATAAATAAATAAATCATTTATAGAAAAATTAAAAAAATGTATGACTATTAACCGAATATTTATCACTTTAATAGACGTCTCGCAGTTTACAAAAAAATATCGTAAATATGTACACAATCGCCTTCAAACTACGAGTTTTCGAAAACTGATTTAATTATTAACAAGATTGCCGAATTGTCCTTTTTTAAGCTGAATCGTTGAGATTTTTTGGTCGCATGACATCTTGCGTGACAAAAAGTGAACGATTGTTATTAACATAGAAACCTTGAAGATGGCCGACTCTATCATGGAATTGATGCGTGAATTCAATAACAGTTCAAGTCCACTGGAGTTGGTGGCCTTTGTTTACATGCGTTCAATTGTATATCGGCAATCTAGGAAAAAATATTTAAAAAAAAAATAGATTTCGTTATAGTTATTGGAGCATGCTACATGTGAACTTAATCCATTGCATCGTTATTGTACATCACTAACAACATGACCTTATTTAAGATTTCAACTGAAGGTGCTTGGCAAAATTCCAATATTAAATTTCTTCTTCTTCTTTGGCCATGTTCGCTCTCTATGTGGAGCATATGTGGCACCCCCATGTTTCCCTGTCTCCCGCCAATTGCTTTGCTTCCTCCCATGACATGCCAGCGTCCCTCAGTTCCGCCGAGTACATCCTATGGATAGTACCCGACGGACGTCCGGGACGCCGGAATCCCACCGGTCGAAAGAAGAGGCAGGCAGGATTGAGGCTTGCCGGAGGCATCCGCAGCACGTGACCCAGCTAGTTCCAACGTTTCTCCATAACCACTGACGTGACGGGACGCTGTCTTGTATGCTCCGTTATCTCCGAATTCCTCACAAAATCAAACCACCTCACTTCCATTATCCGACGCAAGCATCTAAGCAGCAGTATACGGTTTTTCATAGTCTTCGTCACGTGCCATGATTCGCAACCGTAAAGCAGTACCGTCAGAATGCAAGCGTTGAATAAGTGGCATCTGGTTTTAATCGCGTACAGCTGTGTGTCCCAGACAGTCCGCATTGAGTTGAAACACTTATGTTGAGATAAACTTCATTAAGAGTCCACACGCTTTCACATTAAGAGCGGACATGGTTAAAAAAAATACAAAGGAATTGTTTTTTTTAATATTATGCCTTTCCACCAAGTTTTGACAGTGTACACCAAAAAAGTGATTGAAAAATTCTATCGTAATAGGAATCGAACGCATGAGATCCGATCCATCAAGGAAGCCAACGACGTTGACCGCTGTGCCGTGGACCTAACATTAGATTAGGAGTCCATAATTATTCCACATTGGGAGAAAATATGGCAAAAAAAAAACTAAGATAAACATTAAAACTATAGCACTCTTCCGTAAATGCGGAAAACTATTGTCAAAAACAATCTAGAGCAAAATTGTGCCAAGTCCCACGTCAAACCGAGGCGATATCCTACGCGCGAATGATTGATGAGAGAGCTCCAAGTCCGCCATCATTTTATTATAAACAACATCGCTGTGTTTGACTTGGCTCTTTGTGCATAAGTGGCGCGGTTTGTGCCGCGTCATCCATCTTCTTTCACCGTGGACTTGGACGAGAATGCCCACGCCATTAGTGCGTCGGAAGTTTTGTCTCGCTGACTGCCAGATGATGAATTCGCATCCATTATCATTCCATTGTTTATGTTTGGATCCTCATTTTCGTCAGGTTCAATAAATACGCGGACGTAGACAGTATTTAATTTATCTAAGTAGTTTTTCTTATGCGTCGACGCAACGTATAAGACCAATACATCTGACTGTTATCGGACTAGTTATAATAGTCGGAACATATACTGGGTCCGCTGTTAAGTGGGTAACGTTACTAGTTTGACATTTTTTTTTGAAAAAAAAAAAAAAAATTCAATCGATTTTAGAACATCTGTTCGAAGGCATGGGTGTATGTGATGTCTTGAATTAATCGAGAGCGATTAGCTAACCACTAGTCCTGTCTTAGCCCTATCCTTCTATTCCTACTTTCTTTGGAAAAAAGACAGGTTGAGCAACTGAGTAACAAGCAGTTATCGTAAAAACAATTTTGTTGAGATAAACTCCACTGGAAGTCCATATGCTCCACATTGGGAGCGAACATGGTTAAAAAAAAAATATTTACATATATATCGACTTGTGTCCATGATTAATAAATACATCTGTGAAATTTTATCCTTCTCAAATCACCTCGACGAAGAAACGACTAGTCAATTTCTAGTCCTTTATCTTGCTATCCTTAACGTCTTCGGATATTTTTAGTTAAATTACCAAACATCTTCAGCTATTCGGCAATATGTCTGCAATGTTATTCAACAAAAAAATACTTAAAGCGTATCATCGAATATTGAATACACCTGACGTAAAACTATGTAGTTTGTTACGTCAGTGATGCCAAGCAACGCGTGTGAGTTATACATTTTTTACCTTTTGTTTGTTTAAATATCACTTCCTGAAATAATAACCAGGTTGGTTGCTAACACAATTCACTGTTTTTCATTTCCGATCACACTTGTAATAAACAGCGAAATATCTATGAAGTTTCTTTCATAGGGTGTCACGATAATTATATATACTATATAAATAATTATTTTTACTCGGTAGATATGTTCCACTACACACCGTGCATAAAAAAAACGTGTAAAAAATATCAGAATTCATACTTTATAATTAGTACAATCAACGTTTGTATCTTACCCTCTCATTGCGTCCAGTAGAAAAGGATCAACCCCGAATTTTATTTTGTAAAATATGATTTAAAAAAAAAAACAATTTATTTGTTAACCTTGCTATGTTAAGCATGATGATGCCTCAAAAAGTGGTGAGACACGTGTCGCTTTTGAAACACGATTTTCGTAAGTGGAATAACAAAGTTATCAAATTTAATTTGATCGTAATTTCTCAATGTCTAATTGACCATTTTTTTTTATCTATGTTCGCTTCCAATGTGGAGCATATGGTCTAATGGAAATTGAGGTATCTCAACAGATTTTTTTATACGAGAACTGTTTGTTAGTCCGTTGCTCAAGCTCTATTTTCATAAGAGAGTAGAGATAGATAGAATGAGAGAACGAGGACAGGGTTAGTGGTTAGCTAATCGCTCTCGCTACGCCCGTTTTAAGGAAATTCAAAGCATCACAGCATCGGACAGAAATCCATAAATCGATTGAAAAATCAATCTATAAAAACAGACCGTACTGGGATTCAAACTCGTGACCTCCGTGTTCTAAGTCAACGACGTTGACACTCGTCCACGCAGCCGGCAATATTATCTTGGGAAACTCTGTACTTAGTCTGTGGGCGGCAATAAATACAATGTTGGGCCGCATGTCGGCCGCGTATTGTGCATTACCGCAGTAGAGAGTATTGCACAACTTTTTTCCTGTGATTGACAGCTTATTAAAAGCAAGTTGATATGATTTAATTTGTAATTAGAAACTATTTAAAATATCGACCAATACCCCGGTTGAGAAACGCTATTCTAGAGAGCTGAAAGTAGTCAGTATAATATCAGAATAGGCATTGACCATATACTACCATCTACTCGCGGGTTCGAATCCCAGTACGGACAGTTTTATAATTTGATTTTTAATCGATTTATGATTTTCTGTTCGAAGGCATGGATGTATGTGATGTCTTGAATTCCCCTCTCCCAACCATCTTATCCTATGAACGGGGCGTATCAAGAGCGATTAGCCAACCACTAGTCCTATCCTAGCCCTATCCTTCTTTTCCTACTCTCTTTGGAAAAAGAAAGGTTGAGCAACTTAGTAACACGCAGTTATCGTAGAAACACTTATGTTAAGATAAACTCCATTAGGAGTCCATATGCTCCTCATTGGGAGCGGACATGGTAAGAAAAGCCTGCTTTAAGGAAATCATTTATCGAACTTAGTACAAGAGTAAATTAAAAAAAAAACCTTTTATATAATTTAAAAATGGCCGGTTACGATTTTAAATAAATACATTTATACACATTGGCTAGTGACATACATATTTTTTTAAGGTAGATACCATATAAATCAATATCCAGTTTTTATATTGAATGTATTGAAAACAGCAAAAAAAACAGTCATGCCTCATAACTTCGTAATGACAGTCGAAATTAATTGCAGCTGCTGATTCAGTGGCCATAAAACAAGTTTTTATTATATTAAGAAAAAATACATTTGATAAATACCATTTTAAAAAAAATCCAGATTAACCGTAACAATCGAAGTCCAAAAGTACTAAAAAAACATTCACGCGCAAATTAAAAGTACAGTTAACAAGTATGTATCATTCAAGTTTGGTTTCAGCTATTAATTTTGTATACAGTTGTGGCTTACAGGTTAATTATTATATTGTTATATCACTTAAAATGTTTTCACTGCCAACACTTGGTGGAAAGGCATCAGATTAAAAAAATATAACACTCTTATGTACTAATAACACATAGACTGTCGGAGCACATGGCCACTTTTAGGTGAAAGAAAGGACACGTCTACTTTTGCTTAACCCGTAACATACCATCATAAAAAATCACGTTCCCTGCCATTATGGCATCTCAGTTTCACTGTTTGTTGACAGTATTTAAACCTAAGTTAGCAGCTTAAAAATAATTTTTAAAAAATATATATATATTCTAAAATACCTAAAATGATAAATACCTATAACCTACAATATTAAGAGAAATATTGTTTTTTTTTTTTATTAGTCTTAAAATTTAAAAAAAAAATTGACATTACAGCTTACGCCAATGCGTCAAATATGTTTAAAGTTGAAAGATCATACGAGATATACTCGATGAGAATTTTTGAAAGTCACATGAGATTAACCCAAGGAGAATTGACTTCACAAACACCCATGTCTTAGATCTCGAATAAAAATTGAAAAAATCCAATTTCGACATTGACTTTACCGGGAATCGAACCCGGACCCACCTGATCGGAAGAGCAAGCTCTTACCAACTAGACCAAAGCGAATGACTTAAGGGCTCAACTATTTACGATTGCATCATGGGCATGGAGGTGTTAATCACTAAATTTCAGAAAGCCACGTGTTCAGTGACGAGCAAGGGATTAAAATGTTGCACCCAAATACGGAAGTGCATAATTTGTTTTTCCAGGATATTTTAGAAATAAATAGAACACAATTGAGTAGCTTACCGACTTTGAATGAGCAGGTAAATCTGCCAAATTCCCCACTCTAGTATGCTATATGTAAGTAAATATAATCATAAACTTCCAGCAAACAAAAATATATATAATTCTTATCAAAATCATCATAACAGGCTTTTTGCGCCTCCTGTGAAATTTGGTATGTGTGGGTTATTTCCTTTTTCCTTTTCACAGTTGATATGTAAGTAAATATTATCATCAAACCTTTTCCAGCAAACAAAAATGAATATAATTCTTAAAATTACTCACCATTCAAATCTGTAGGCATTCCCATGGGTTAATCCTTTTCGCCAGCAATGGTTTTAAACTTGATTCATTTATTTATTGTATAAACACGATGCCATTCATTTACTAAGCGTCGGTTAAAGTTCATCGTTGTACTTGAACTCCTGAAGATGCCGGAAGCGAAACCCGGGTCGTTAGTGATAAAGTAGTCTGAATACTTTATTATATTTTCAATTATTGGCGCTATTAACTTTTCCGGTTCTAAGGTCAAGAAATGCGACCCCAACACTCACATTTTCTTAAATATCTATTTTAATATGGGTGATAGATACAATGTTTATAATTAAGGTATTCTTATATCATAGTTTTTTTGGACCTTTTGTAGTTTATATAAATACGCGATAACGCGATGCGATAACGAGATAAGCGCCCGCTTATCAGCGATCGTTTGTAAGATAACTAGGTTGAACGCGTCAGTTGCAAATACATATTTGTTCTAAAATGACGTCTTTTTTACGCGCAACTTAAAATATGATTATTTATTAATTAAAAAACCACGGATTTTTATAAAAAAAAAATGTATGAGGAATGATGCAGAGAGACATTTTAAAGCCCTTAGACTATTTTTTTTTTTGAAATTCATAAGAATAAGGCCAATAATGAGGAAACCACTGGGGTCCCTAAACGACCCCCATCGGCAGAGAAGTATTTTTCTAGTCTCCGAGCCGCGAGAGTTAAAGCAACACCTCGATTAATTGAATCAAGTAAATGGATATATATATATTTACTTACGTGCCCTGGTTACTATAAAATAAAGATTGTTAATGATACAACGGAATTCCGGGAAACGAAGTATTCGCATCATTATAAGCCCCAGCTTTCTCTTGCTTTTTTTCTCACCCCTGAAACCGGAATTCCGGTCATGTTAAAAAAATCCTGGCATCGGAAAATCGGCGGTCGGCGGCGTTTATTGCGAATTTTCTGCTAGAGTGAGTTTTCAGCATTTTTCCTTCTAACCCGGCCTGGCCTAGGGGTTTTCCCTTCTGCGTGACGGAGCTTTTCTTAATTACACACCCGATTTCTATTGTGTCGTTCTTTAGTTATTTCAAATTCCGTTGTTAGATTTAAGATACAAATATAAAAATATTTTAATAGGGTAAAAATATCAACGTATTTTAGTTCTACAGTTCTACAAACCATTATTAACCCATTACCGTTAAAACCCCTAATGTAATCAGTAATAAATATCAGTATAATTTATCCTAATTTACCTTGAAAAATCCCATATTGCTTATTGTTTTTTGAAACACTAAAGCCATAGTTAATAAATTTAGCCTTAGGCTTAATAAAATGCTTAGCGATAGGCTCATGCTAAAGAATATTAAGAGGCCGTATTCTACACATTGATAGCGGACATGGATTTTCGAAAATCTACATTAGCATCATTTAAAACATACATATTAACTGGTTTAGAAGAGAAGATAAACCGAAACGGGGTCTGATCTAAATGCTTTGATGGACTGTACAAAAATTGGTCATACTCATAACAAACTAATCACTTATATTAGGTACGGTAAATCTTGATGGAAATAAATGTACCAACGGCAGCAAGCTGAAGTACTTATTTAATTTCATTCTGTCGAGAAACGACGTTTTATACCACGTTCGTTTTTTGAATACAATGCTAATTTCAAGCATGTCTCATAAATTATTTTGTTTCATAAATATCAAAAAATAGCCTTGACAAACCTCGATCAAAAACCTACTGAGATTATCTATTGGTAAGTTTATATTTTATTCATCAAAATATTACACATTAAAAAATATAAAAAATAACATTCATCGACAGAAATGGCATAGACATATAATATTATATATTTGAAAAAGTGCACCGTCTATCCGTTTCAGCGCGAAGTTGTATCATTTTGACAGCTAGAAAAAAATGGCTGACATTTCGCTTTTTATCTCCGTTCGATGCACGAGCGGAGATATTATTTCGTTGTATATGCCACATTATTCAGGCATACTCCATTGGATTATTTATACGTATTGATCCTGTCACTTTGATGTTATTTATTATCTTGTTTTTACGTTTGAGTCTACGTTGCTTATTCGATATTTTTCAAAATAAAAAAATCAAAATCAATCGTTACAGTAAATTTATTTGACTGCTTCATATTTACGCGTATAAAACATTCATTTATTCTTCAGAAGCTCGCTTTTTTATCGCGAATTGATTGCGTCTATCAATTTCAGTCCATATTCCACTTTTACTGATGGAATTTATTACTTATTTATGTTTGGTTTAACGTTGAACATCGCTTTTGTTCATTTAAAGTAAAGTATATAGTTTATAATTTATCTAAATCGAACATGTCTTTTTGAGAAAATATATATCTTCTGCGACGTAAAAATGATTATTGTTGTACGTTATGTCATAAAATTTTCATTTGATAAATGATAGTGTGATCTGACGAAGGTCTAACGGCAACACAATCATATTATGAAAATGTTGTTCTCATATATTTCGCAGATAAACTAACTTATATGAAATAGTTGTTGACTGTTGTTTCAAAATGAATTAATGCAGCTAATAATATTTTAATTTAGAGACAAGAAAACATAACGAAATTATTGACAATAAATAAATTATTTCGAAGTGTCAGAGAAAAAATACGATAACAATCAAGTATTGCCAGCAATTGGGTCCTACGGTGCTATTCCCGCTTGCATGGACTTATTTTGAACCATCTGAAACGATCGGACAAGCACTTTGTCGGAAGTCACTGAAAATGTTTAACCATCTTTGAAAGAAATATTAGAAACAAATATGTAGCATCACCAGTGTTTGTTTATTGAGCACGAACCATCTTTGCCATAGTCCCATTGTGCCATCAGATATTTTTTATATCTTATCTGATTCCTATCCGGAGCATATGGTGGTGGTCACATGGTTCCTTCAAAATTTTCTGTCTTCTGTCTTGCTTCCTCCCATTCCCGTAGCTCCATCCACGGTGGCGGGATCCATTCGGTTGGTAAAAGATACAGGCAGAATTCATCCTTTTTGAGGCCATCAAATTTATCTGAATATTATGTTAACAGCATTGGCAAACTTTATCATAGTTAAACCATTCTTCTATGATATTAAATTAAGCTTTAGATGCATTTATTTGTTGTTCAAAATTCAACATTTAATGTGTTGTTTCCGATTAAAATGTATTTGAACACACACACTAATTCCCCATTGTATGCTCCATGGCTACTCGTTCATGCAACGGGCATAACCTCGTCCTTAATACAAAAGCGCAATGGTGCGTAAATTAGTTACGTGAGATTGGTTCTGCTTCATTTTATTCGATTTATTCTTCTTCTCTTTGCTTTTATTCTGCTCTACTTTTGTCTATGGAATTCGCAATGGGACAGCTTTACATTTATGTAGATTTTTGAAACAAAAGAATCTCGCATGGGACAGGCACGTAACTTTTTCGTATTCAAAAAATGGAAACGTATGCCACACTAACCTAAAATATGTCGTACCTTTTTTTAGGAAATTCAATGCAGTATTATGTCCTGTGTAGTTTGTTGTATAAAAAAAAAAAATTCAGATAACAAACTGGTCCTTACCATAGTTAACATAACACTATTTGAGATGCGATGAGAAACTATATGTTGAGAAGTGGATTGTTTTGATATATATGCTTTACAACATGACGTAAAAATGATTAAAGCTTATTTTGACGCCATCACTGCACACATCGCCACATGTTTCTCAAAGTATACGGTGTGTATTCAAAAAGTTTTCACTATAAAAATGGGCTTCATCATGTCATAAAACGATTCCGACTCCACAGCCCTGGAAAATACATCAAATAATCGAGATGGCGCTTATAAACAATCACTTATCTAAATGAACTTATTTTATATTTCAATGTAAAGAATTTTTTTTCGAACTTTTTTTAAAACTAATTTGTTTTCTTTTGTTTCAGGTAAGGACCATGGTTTACGGCAGAATAAGAAGTATTCAATTGGATTTCACACTTCTGCATTTTCGTCTCACGTCTTCATTTCTTCGTCCAAACATTGATGATTTCCACTTCCAAATGATCTACTTCAAAAAATAAAATATTCTCAAAACGGTTTGACACGAAGATCATTTAAAATAAAAGTAGATTTTTTACTATATCCGCTCCCAAAGCCTCCCTAATGGAGTTTATCTCAACAGAAGTGTTCCTACGAGAACTGCTTTTTACTCAGTTGCTCAACCTCTCTTTTTCCAAAGAGAGTAGGAATAGAAAGATATGGCTAGGACTGAACTAGTAGTTACCTAATCGCTCTCGATACTCCCCGTTCATATGATAGGATAGGTGGGAGGGGTAATTCAAGACATCACATAAATTCAAGCCTTTTAACAGAAATTCATAAATCGATTGAAAAATCAATTTATAAAAAACTGTCCGTGCTGGGATTCTTATCCGCGATTTCCGTAACCGAAGCCAACGACGTTGACCACTCGACCACACATTCGGAAAATTAGAATTAGTTGCAGTAAAAATCAGATTTTTTTTTTAATAGAATCCCAACAAGTATTGTCAGTTAACACACTAAAAGTGAAAAATTATCTATGAAAATTTGAAATTTGCAAACAGAAATCAAAATCTTAAATTTTATAAAATATGGACTAAGTCCATTATCATTATGGGCCACTCGTATTTTTGTTTAAAATATCACTGTTTGATATCATAAAGTCATGTCACATTGTCCTGTAGCCGTTTCAAACAAAACCTGCTACGTTTTCGAATCGTCTATCACTTTTCCAAAAAATCTCCATTTTCAAAATAATATGTTGACAATTGACGGGATTTTGTAGGCCCACAGCCCCTTTTGTGATGACAACTGGCAGACATTTAAAAGTTTTAGTTCAATTAATTGTGCTTAAAAAAATTATCATATAACTAGTATAATCGATTGTTTTTATTGTTTATTACCGTAAATGGCAACACTGTTTTTATAAACCCGACCCGATTTTAGGTTTTTATCTTTTTTGCTTTTTGTGACGTGAACCGGACACAACGTGTGTCATGTCAATGTACATATATGTATAATTATTTTCCCGTTGATGACATTCTTTGTGTTTTGTTTTGCTTCAACCAATCGCGGCTGCAGTCACGCGGCAGATTTTCCTCTCTTTGAAATCCCACAGATGGATTTCAACTACACACGCGCCGTCGCTCAAATAATACGATAAGTGACTGATAAGTGAAAAATTCAAAAGTTGGAAAGCAAAAAATAAGACGAAATCATTGTGAAGTAAACGAATGGCAGATAGTGAAAGTAAAATAGCGTCATAGGCATACACATTGGTATCTTTTAAATGGTTAAATCCGACCAGGGTTGCAATACTTCTAAAATCACACATCGGGACATTCACTATTTTTAAATTTTAAATTAATTAAAAAAAATAAGGAAAAAATTAATAAAAAATACACTATTATAATTAAATTGTAATATAATATATGCTCATTAGAGGTGAAGTGAACCAAGTGGTATGTTAGAAGAAAAAAATAGATGCACTGTAATATTCTACGTCTTAAAGTTTTTATCATTTCTTGAAATTTGGATGTAAGATTCTAGGCTGTACGACGACTAGGATAGTAACGTAGAATTACTCCATCGAGTAAATAAAAAAGGTTCAACCCATTTTTCCCCAATTTTTCCTGAATTTGCCCGTAATTGATGCAAATAAAAAAACACTGCTCACTCAGACAGGTTCAAATCTGAAAAAATACTACACGAAACGATCCTCACACTTGTTAGCTATAGACTGATTAAGACTGATGTAATCTCAACTTTTTTTGTGGCATGCATAAATGGAGTGGAAGTAAAAATACTAAATGTTCCAACACTGGGCAAAAATGGGTTGAAAATGAATAGTTTTTAATTTTTGGTAATAAATAAAAGTATTGACAATAAAGAAATATTATTAAATAATATCTTAAATAAAACAGGTTGTTTGTCACTGCTAAATTTATTTTCTAATGGTTTAACAATTCCGAATTAATCATTAGTTAATCATTTATTAATGTAAATGTCATCTGTATCACCATGATTGTTTGTTTGTTTTTCTATCATCCCCTACTTGCCTCCCGTTTTTATTTTATTTTATTTATAATAAACAAGCATTTGCGAATGTAGGGTTGTCTGAGGATGCCTCTGAAAGAGGCGAAACACGTGTCACAGTTTTTAGCACGTTTTACGTGGAATAATATTAATTGTGTAAATATAATGTAATTTGTAAATCCTTTTCATTTTTAGTAGTTGCTGACACCTTTTTATTTCAATTTAACTTGTATAAATGGCACTGTTTAATTTTTTTTTCTCATCAGTTGATAATGCTCGCGAGGAGCGAAACCGGTCCTGATCAAATAATTTTTAAGTGGAAAAAGTACTAAAAATCTTTTATTATTTTTATTATAATACCATTCCACCAAGTATTGACAGTGAACACCTTAAAAGAGTACGTATTATTGATTTAATCTTAGTTTTAATAACTTCTTTTAATTTTTTTCTCATCTAAGGGTTGGGAAGGGTTACTTCTGTTTAAGACACTACTAGAAATCATTTCAAAATGCTTAACGCTATAAGATGCGCTCATTAATGGTTGTAAATCCGTAGAAGGTTATTTATTATGCCAGGTAAAGATTCGTAGCATGTAAACTAAAGTTAAATGTGTGTCAACCCTTCGAATGCGGAAAGATCCGTTTGTGTAAGACAAAATTGCTTATGTAAAACTGTTTTGTTGTGTAACACCGTGCAACTAAAGTAACGCTCTGTGGAGCTCAAAAACGATTTGGTTTCATGGTTTTTACTCTTTGTTGAATTTAATCTGCTTAAGTAATCGTGATAGTTTAATTCAATTAATACTAATCAACTTACGTTTATACGGTGTGAAAAAAATATTACGTATTTGCTGTTCATGTTTATCGATTCAAACGATTGCTTGTTTCTTTAGAATTTATGGATCAATCAATCATTAAAAACATACTGTAGCAAAAATTATTCTAAAATAAATTTGATAACTTTGTTATTCGATTTTTGTACTACAACTTGTGACACGTATTTCGCCTATTTGAGAAACATCATCAGACTATTGCGATGTTTACGAATAAATTAAAAACTCCAAGCTATTCATTCTTAACCCTTTGCTATTTACTTTATGGAGTATTTCAACATTTGTATTCTTATCATTTTCCATCAAATAATTGCGAGTTTGCGTGCAGTAGAAGAACCCCCACTATACGATTTTAATCAATTTTTAGTTTGATGTTGTAGTGTTTGATGTGATAGTTTGATGATGCTTCTCAAAGAGGCGAAACACGTGCCACAAGTTGTAGTAAAAAAAATCGAATTACAAAGTTATCAAATTTTATTTTATATTAAAAATTAACTTCCACAAAGTTATCGCCGAATCTATCAAAGATGATAAATAATTATTTCATTAGTTTTTATCGAGAATGTCAGTTTGTTGATCGAGTGGGTTGGTACAACTGCATTACACAAGAGTAAATATAGCATTTAATTAACTTGTTCAATGATCAAAAATATATCTTTAATGTTTGTCAAACTTTTGTTAAGTTTACTCTGAATTCTTGATTCATATACATTGTATTTTTAAAAGTAAAATGTTATAATTTGTTATTAAACTACACAATTACACGTGCGGGTCTGTGGTGGAGTGGTCGCCATTGTTAGCTACGGTTACGGTGCTCACGGCCTCGAATCCCAGTACGAAAATTTTCATGGATTAATTTTTCAATCGGCTTACAAATTTCTGTTCGAAGGCAAAGATGTCCAAAGTCCCTTTCACTTATCCGATTAAAAATAAACGGGCCGCAGAGATGGCTATTAGTAACCAATAGCCATGCCCTAGCCCAATGAAGGGGAACCTGCGGCCCCTTGACTACTCTGATGCGGCCTTTTGACTTGATCAAAATATTCTACGCAAACGTTTGGAAAAAGAGTGTAATCAACCCATAATATGTTCGGCAGTCGAAAAAAAGGGAGGGGGGTGTCAACGTTTTCTTTACTGCAGCCTTATGTTGAATCAGATAAATGAATGTGGCCTTTAGAAATGAAAAGGTTCCCCACCCGTCCTAGACCTTTCACTTCTTTATCCGAAAAATAAATGTACATTTAAGTAACAATAAGTTCCTTTAGATAAATTTGTACTAGAAGTCTATATGCTCTTAATTGGAAGCGGGCAATCTTACTCCATTTGAAAATTGGAGAATAATTCGCGTTAAACGAATACATCTATCAGCAAGTGACCGTGTCATTTATTGTCTTATCCCTTTTCCATTATATAATGTTTTGTATGTAAGTTCAATTTAGATCTAGTTACAGTTATAAAAAGTTATTTATTTTTTGTCAATTGTACGAACGCTCGATATAATATTTTCTAAAGTTTTAACAAAAGATGGAGGCAATCCAGATTTTTATACAACGTATTATATTTCAGCGTATTTTCACTTTGGATGGCTGGCTGGTTTGAATTATATCAATACCAACCTATTGAATACGTATTCTGTTACAGCTTATACAAATAAAGAAAAAATAGATTCTTTAGATGTTTTGATTGACTACTCTTGTGTACTAATATCACTATGTATTCTTCTAACAAATGGCACATCGAGGAAAATGATTAATGTGCCGCTTAACATCGTACATTTCTTTTGAAAAAATCTGTTTTTGACATCCGTTAAGATTTCTCTAAATGGTAAACACTGAATCTGTTTCTTACAGCGTTTCGTTAATTTTTCAACATATCAAAGCCATCATCATCAAAAAATAGCTTCACTACATCACTGTATTATTTTAAAATTAAATCTACTTAAATTTTATTTGTAAAATAGTAACAAAACAAAAGAAAATCGAGATGTCATTTTTTCGTATACAAATTGAAATCGTTCGAAATTCGATAACAAAACACGTTCCGAAATAAGCACCGAACGCAACATCAAGTATAAATTATAATAGCTATTCTATTTAAATTACATAAAATGTTACATAATTTATTATTTCATGAAATAATTTGGTACCAAGATATGTATTAATAGAACGACACAGCATTTATTAAAAGTTATTTTAAAACTGGATGCTGGATCAATAGAAATGATTATGGTAAAAAACAATACTTTAATCGTGCAAAGATTATCGAATATCGGGTTCGAAACCCTGGACTTTTACACTTTTATAATATTATTCAAAAGCTTTGAATGTCTGTTAGATATAACAAGAGCTAACTACTAGTTCATTCCTTGCCCTAATTTCCGAGAAACAGAGGTTGATCGACTGAATGCTGTTCAAGTAATTAGAAGTCTTCATGCTCTACTATGAGAGCGAACATAGTTGGATAGTTTTTAGTGAACATTCTTCTAGTATTGTTTTGATTAGTACTTTTGCTGTAATGAATATATATCGTTTAATTAAAAGCACTGTAATCTTTTTTTAAATATATTTTCCACAGAAAGCGCCTTTATATTTTACAGGGAATAATAAATAATACGTTTTATGATTGGCAGAGAGCATTTCAATGCTTAGACGTTTATCTTAACGTCTATCTACAGACATTTTTATTATCTCGCTATTTTACTCATTGCTTATTTATATAAGATTCTGTATAGATGTATATTTTATTATTATTTTCTATGCGTACTATGAAAGCTTAAGAAGATAAAAAAATCGTCCGTTTTTTTATTCAAATGTTTGACAATAGGTGACTGGGTTGTCCGTGTACGAAATAACATATCGCTGATAAGATTCAAGGGTCGTTTTGAAGGGTGGAGTCAAAGATGCTTCCAGCTATATCTATATCATAAATAAAATAAACTATTTTATAAACAAAAATCATTTTTATTGATGCTATCCTAGAACGCACGAAACTGAGACAGATATGTAACGCCCCGTGGTACGTGCGTAACTCGCTGCTTCACAGAGACTTGAAAATACCTACCATCCGCGAGTTCATTCATGAAATATCTCAAAAGTTTCACAGCGAGGTAGTAAAACATTTTAACCCAACGATCTCTAATCTCCACAACTATAAAGAAACACTGCCTGAGAATCGTTTTAGACCCAGAGCAGTTCTGCTCGACGACCCTCCATAGATCTTATGTCGTCTAAAATTGTCAATTTTTGAACGAACTTAGTATCACGAAAACGACTCTCTTTGTTTTTTTTTTTTTTATGTACTGTATGTGTGTATGTATGTATGCGCATGTGTGTGTACATGTACGGATATAGTATGGAGGAAGCATGTGGAATGTGATTTGCAAAATAATGCATATGGAGTTCCCTTGAACTTCTTATATCTGTAGTGATCGCGCCCTTCCGTCTGCAAACGACGGTAAGGGTATGCAATTTACAATTTTTCAAAATCTTTATCGATGAAGGAGACTGGAAGAACCTTGACGCTGGCGCATCCTGGTACTTGAAGCTTCATAAATTTGATATCCAAAAAAAAAATCCTAGAACGCACGAAACTCTCTCCGCGAAGTAAAGATTAATTTAATTATGTTGCCATGATATCAAAATGCATTGCCACGTAATAACAGAACCGTTTTATATAACCCACAAGTTATTAATGGAAGCTTGAAATTTTTATTTGGTATATTTTGGTGCTATCATTGCACACACCAACATATGTTTCCGGACATATCCTGTGTCTGTTCATAAAGCTACAGTTATTAATCTTACAAATGTCATGCGTTAGTTAACATTCATACAACGTATATATCGAAATATTAAAAGTTCACAAATATATTTCTTTAATTCTACATCTTAGTTAAACCCAGATTAGAGAGCGGACTAACCAGCCTCTCATTACGTCCAAAATATAAAAAAAGCGACGATGGACCTGGCTTGGACTTGTGCTACAGGTGCTTCAAGAAAGTCTGAACCCCGCCTGTCTCTTCTACTAACTAGATGGATCCCGGCGTCGTGGAAGGCCACTGATGACTATCCACAGGATTTACTCAGCGGATCTACGGGACGCTGGGATGACCTGGAAGGAAGCATAGAGACTGACGGGGAATAGATAATCTTGGAGGAACTACAAGGAGGGATATGGAAAAAAAAAAGTTAAACCCCTAGCTTTTTTCGCAAAATCTCGTTTGGGGAACGCTGCTTTAGTAAATACCAACAGTTGCTATGCATAGACTAGCGTATACTAGACAGAGTATACTCAAAATTATCATTAAAAAAATCATAGTCACGACTGCCCTAGGAGATCCGTTGCGTTATCTCACAAAATGAATAATATTTCTTTGAAAATTGCACGAGAATACAATGAAACTCACGATGGTAAAAAATGTAATATTGACGAAAACTCCGTCCCATCGGTCAGTTAACAAAGGCTCGTCAAAGCCTGACAGGGGTCTCCCCGTCCCTCGTACGGATATGGAATCATCAACAATGGGAAACATAAGAAAAGTGATTCGTAGGATATTATCGTAGATGGATGTTGACTTGGGACAACCCACAATGAACTTTACGCATTTTGAGCAGGAGCAAAGCCCCCCATAGTAAGACTGCTATGGCAGGAGTCGTTTTTTTACGGTGGATAGATTTCTAGAGAAACATTCTTCTCAATACGACCTTCAATTTTGTTAACTGTCAAGTCGTGGACGAAAAGATGTTGTACTTTTGGTGGATTTTTAAGAGTCATCAGTTTTTTTTTTCCCTACTAAACGATTTTACGCCAGTGGTGTACAACCCGCCGCCCTATAGATTTTTTTAATGGTTCTCAAATGTTTCATATTATAAATAAACCATTGAACAATACAAATTTGGGCTAGCCTTTTTGTTGATGGAGCAAAATAAATCGGTTCATAGAAATAAGCTTAGTAATAAAACTTTTAGGGTGTTCTCTATCAATACTTGGTGGAAAGGCATTATATTAATAAAAACACAATATTCCTTTGTACTTTATTCCACTTTATTCAAAAGTTCAGGACCAAACCGGTCATTGCAGTCATTGTCAACTGATAAGAAATATAATTTAACAGTGCTATTTATACAAAAATAGATTGAAACGAAAAGGTGTAAACAACAATTGACATTGAAAAGAATTTATCAATTACATTATACGTGATTCTGTATTTACACAAAATTAAACAAAATCACAGATCGGGACATTCACTATTTCGAAGATTTTTATACATGTACACATTTTATGAAGTCGGGATTTTTGAAAGGATTTGTCTATTGAACTCAAGAAAGTCCCGCTCAAATAGGGACGCCTGGCAACCCTGAACGTATCCCATAACAACCATATACAAAATAATGTAAAATACTATGATATTTTTTCAACGTATTATAATGTATTTCTACTAAGTAAATGCCAATTCAATAAATTAATCACGTTCGGTTAAAATAGTATGAATTTTGAAATCCAACTCCCCAAGAATGCCGTTTTTTGACTTGTCTTAGTTTTAAACCAGGTGCGCGGCATGTCTTTCGCAACGTTAAAACCAGCTTAATCACGAATTTATTATTACTTGTTCCGTGTAGTCTTTTATTGTTTTCAATATAATTCTTCATTTAGTTTAATGCATACATAAAAAGAACATAAATTTCACGCCACCTCTCCCTCTCGCGCACTTCAGAACTCTTTAATTGTATCGTAAAGAAGCAAAAGTGAATTTAACGCCTGCTCTTGTTGTATTTTTACATTATGACATTAGAAAATGAACGGATGCTGTAATTAGTTTCCGCCGAACCGGGTACTAATTTGTAAATTGCAGAAGAGAAATTCGACATTTCATAAATGCTTTTCTTTTATAGCGCTATTTCAAGATTATCAATCGCTAACGGGTTTGTAGATAACGCTTGTCATTGTTTACGCGAAACCGAACCGAACAGTGGCAGATTACTATTTCACTCGTTAGAAAATCAACACTTTAGTACGCTAAACTCTTCTTTTATATGGTAGATACGTTCCACAAAAATACGTAAAAAAGTATTTGCCTTCCGATTTTGAATGAGCAGGTAAATCTGCCGAATTCCCCACTTTTATACTCTATATCAGCGGTCACCAAACTACGGCCCGGTCCGGCCCGCGAAAAGTTCTGGATTTTTGCATAGAAATTATTCATATAAGAAATATAAATTTTCATGATTTAGTTGTGAATTCACGACAACTATTTATTTCAAATCATCAATTGTCATTCAACTATCTGGTAGGGGACTCAAAGTGAAGGAAGTTGGATAGAAATTGGAAGCGAGACGACCAGATGTTTGTTTACTCAAAAAATTCTCGAATATTCTCATTTATTAAAATTCTAAGAAGGGAAAAAATTTGTTTGAATTCTAATTATTATGTAACCACATAAAATAAAATAATATTCTGATTGAGTTCCAATAAGAATTTATTTGTCGTCCGGCCCCCTTAGTTTTTAAAAAGTTCAATCCGGCCCGCTTTTCAAAAACTTTGGTGACCCCTGGTCTATATCGACTGGACGAAAAAAGGACGTAATCCACAGTTTTTTCAAAACGGCTTTTTTTATAATCACAATGTATACAACTTGATACACGTTCTATTTCTATTCATTTTTAAACCTTTTCTTATTTACTTCCATACTCTTCAAAGGTTAATGTAATGGTTTTACTCCAAGAATTGACAGTGAACACATTAGGAGTAATTTACCGTTCATACTTGTCACTCTAATGCACTGAATTTTAATACAGCCGGGATAAAACTTTTCATGGCGGGAGTTTTCCGAACAGACGCAGAGATCCGGAAAAGCGAGAAAACGTCTGCCCAAACGGACAGCTCGTGACGTGTAACAGGCCTGGAAATGTAGAGATTATCTGTACTCCACGTGAATTGGAAAAAAGTAATAACGATAAAATGCTTCTTTCAAACATGTAGTTTTACCAAGAGAACATCTATGATCTATCTCAATAGGATAAGATGAAAAAATATCAAAGTAAGCTTTTAATATGTTCAGTGTCAATTTCCCCTGCTAATTGAACGTCATTAAAATCTAATCATTTTTTTCCATGTCCTCTCCCAATGTGGAGCATATGGATTCCTAATGGAGTTTATCTCAACATATGTAAGTGTTTCTACGAGAACTGCTTGTTACTCAGTTGCTCAACCTGTCTTTTTTTTCCAAAAAGAGTAATAATAGAAGGGTAGGGCTAGGACAGGACTAGTGGTTAGCTAATCGCCCGCGATGGGCGGGAGGTGGAATTCAAGACATCACATACATCCATGCCTTTGAACAGAAATTCATAAATCGATTAAAAAATCAATTTATAAAACTGACAGTACTGGGATTCGAAGCCGTGACCTCCGTAGCCGAAGTCAACGACGTTGACTACTCGACCACACAGGCGGATATTTTTATTTTGTTATTTGAAGTGTATAAAAAGTGATTGAATGCACAGAATAATTTAAGATTTGTTCTCTACATATAAAAAAAACATGCTATTTGTCACGCAATCAGCGTTCCGTAAATCCCTGAATCTCCAATTTTGCGATCCCGTAATTCCGGGATTTCGGGATTCACTATAAACCTTTTAGCAGAGGTAAAAAAAAGCTCTCACTTTTGAATAGTTGTGGAATCTGTCAAATCGTCACATCGAGTTTAAAATCAATTCTGGAATGCCTTAACTACCCACATTTTTTGACAATGATCTTAAGTAATTTACTGTGTCATGATTGTATGGTGAATGATCAATCCCTGGATCCCGGGATTGAAAGATTGTCAATCCCGAAACTCTAGGATTACAAAGTGTTCGGGATTAGATGAGGCCCCGAAATTTATATATACGCCACTGCATATTACCCAACAATTGAAAAGCTGACTTATTGTTCAATGTGTTTTCTTTCTTTAGCTTATCTCTCGAAAAGTGTAGATAATGTATATGTAAGTACATTTAATCTATTACGGAATTCCTATCGGTCCTATTCTATTACACTCGCTCACTAAATCTCTTCCATACTGTAGGCACAATACATCGATTTGAGCCCAGCAATAATATGTCTACGACGGTGTATAGCAGCCATTCTCAACCTTTTTTTCGTCCAGGCCACATTTTTTTATCCATGTCCATAGAGGTATCACAACAGAACGCTTTCTGCAAAAACTGTTTTGTTGAGTCAGTCGCTCAACCTCTCTCTTCCAAAGAGAGTAGAAAGTTCCAGTTTTTGGAAGATGGGGAGGGTGGCAGGGGAATTAAGACATCACAAACACTCATGCCTTCGAACAGAAGAGAAGTTTTAGAGAAGTAAACTTGAATCGTTCAGACTATTTTAAGAAAAACACTATATTTCTTTTTACTTAGTATCCATTTTTAGTTATCAAGATCAGGACCGGTTTCGCTCATGGCGAGCATTTTCAACTGATCCTCGCTATGAGCGAAACCGTTTTTGATCTTGAGAAATAAAAATGAAAATTAAGTACAAAGAAATGTTGTGTTTTTCTTAATACAATGCTTTTCCACGTATTGTATTGACGGTGAACACCCTAAAAGCGTTAAAATTATGTATAACCACACTAGTTTTGTCACTTACGCCATCTTCAGGCGTTCTAGTGCACTATGCTTAATAGTTCTGACGATGTCGTGATGCTAATTAAATTGTCTATCAAATATATAATGTAATTCTTATGGGATTTAATACTAAGCTTTTTAAAATTTGAATCGTTCAAATTTAATATTGAAATTCCACCAAGCACCTTCAGTCGGAATCTTAAACTAAGCTCTTTTGGTTATAATAACGATATTAATATCACGAAACCCCCTGTCGTGGTATTCTAGAAAAAAATATAGCAGCTTGTTTTCATTTTTGTTTTATTTCAGTCTGGTGAACTGGTGATCATCAATTTCATAATCAGAATCAATGCCAATAACTTGATTTTTTTATCCATGTCCGCTCCCAATGTGGAGCATATGGCCTGCTAATGGAAATATCTCAACAGAAGTTTTTTCTACGAGAACTGTTCGTTACTCAGTCGCTCAACCTCACTTTTTTCTAAGTGAGTAGTAGGGAAAGAATGATAAGGCTAGAACAGGATTAGTGGTTGACTAATCGCTACCACTACACCCAGTTATTAAAGGATTAGAAGGATGGGAGGAGAGGAAATAATGTGATTTTACATCACAAACACCCATTCTTCGATCGCAACATTGAATTGAATAAATCTCAAATTCAATGTGATCTGACCGGGAATCAAACCCAGACCTACGTTTTCGGTAGAGCAAGCTCTTACCAACTGGGCTACAGCAGGCGACAACTTGCTTCTTAGTTGAACAAAAAATGATACTTAAAATATAAGATAATATATCCCTGGATTTTTCTTGCCGACAAGTAAACGCGCCGTCTTTAAAAGAGTCCCCAATCTTCACGCACGTCCAGCTAATAGCTTCAATGGCTTTGGATTCCTGAGCGAGTTTTATTTCGCCGCTATCTCCCATTCCACGATGGTACTGAGGCGTACGTTTAGAACCAACTCGTCCATGATATTTTAACATTAACGTGTGACTTTCATCTACTAAAACTAATGTCAACGGTTCATAATGATTGTTATAATAAATATCAGTTTAATCTATCCTAATTTACGTTGAAAAACCCCAGATTGCTTATCGTTCTTCGAAACATTAAATTCATTTTTAATAAGTGTAATACTATAATTGTACACTTTTAAGGTGTTCACTGTCAATACTTGGTGAACTGGCATTATAATAAAAGTAATAAAAGATTTTTAGTACTTTTTCCCCACATAAATTTATTTGATCAGGACCGGTTTCGCTCATCGCGAGCATTATCAACTGATAAGAAAAATATATAAACAGTGCTATTTATACAAGTTAAATTGAAATAAAAGGTGTAAGCAACTACTAACAATGAAAAGGATTTACAAATTACATTATAATTACACAAAATTAAAATGCTTAAAAGCTGTGGAAAAAGTACTAAAAATCTTTTATTATTTTTACTATAATCGTAATTTGAATTGGGATGTTAGAGTGACAAGATGCATTGTGTATCTCTCATAGTTCTGACGATGGCGAAAGCCGAGATAGCTATCAACTAATAAATATAAAAACTGTAGAACTAAATACATTGCTATTTTTACCCTATTATAATGGAGTTCTACCAAGTAAATACCAAGTCAATCAATTAAAAATATAGGTAAAAACACAATATTCCTTTGTACTTCATTCCACTTTGTTTAATATGTCAGGACCGGTTTCGCTCATCGTAATGAGCATAACTACAATTTATATGCTTAGTTGTAATACCAATTGTTTGTCATACCTTGCTTTTCTTACTTAACTTGTGTATAAATATCACTGTTTCATTGTATTTCTTATCAGTTTACAATGCTCACCATGAGCGAAACAGGTCCTGATCCAATAAATTGTATGTGAAAAAAGTACTAAAAATGTTTTATTATTTTTATTATAATGCCATTCCACCAAGTATTGACAGTAGTTGTGAAGTCAATTCTCCTTGAGTTAATCTCATGTGACTTTCAAAAATTCTCATCGAGTACATCTCGTATGATCTTTCAACTTCAAAATATTTGACGCATTGGCGTAAGCTGTAATGTCAAATTTATAAAAAAAAAAAAAAAGTAAACACCTTAAAAGTTAACATTTTATATAATTATGTATAACGTTCAACACCGGTTTCGCAAATCGCTTACATCATCGACGAATTCAGATTATAATAAACATCGTTAAAATGGGCAGTCTCTTTGGTCCTAAAAAGAAATCAACCCACCATTCAATAATCTCCGATATTATTAAATCTAAAAGACTCGCCCTAGTTTTTTAAATGAATTATATTAAAAAAATAAGCCGAAATAGATTACTTTTTCATCCTCGTTTCTTTTTATTCACTATTATATTATATTACGACGATTTTCAACGCACCGCATAAATCGTAAAAGGTATATTTTGCGAAATGAAAAATCTGAGTTAAGTGAAATGACGCAGCAGCGAGGCAAGTCGTCCATTTTAACTTACCTATACATGTATCATACATACAGTCGAGAGCGTTTAAATGGAAAAAAAAAACTTCACCTTAACAGCGTTAACTGTCAACTCTTGGTGGAAAGGTATATTATATTGATATAATTTAAGATTTCGATTGAAAGTGCTTGGTGAGATTTCAATATTAAATTTATGTATTGATTTGGCATTTATTTGGTAGAACTCCATTTTTATAGGGTAAAATATCAAGGTATTTCAGTTCTACAGTTTTTTTTTTTAAGTTAAAGGTTGATAGCTATTTCGGCTTACGCCATCGTCAGAACTATGCTTTAAACGTACATTTACTCAGCTATATATACTGTCTAAGAAGAGATACACATTGCATCATATTATTCACTCTAACATACTAATTACAATATTGCACTTATTAAATGTGATTTTAGTGTTACAAAGAAAGATAAGCAGTCTGGGTTTTAAAAAAAAACCATATTAAATTTGAATCGTTCAAATTATGTACATTTACACAATCTTCTAGGTTTCCGAAGGCAATGAAATTTGCATCCATTGATGACTCGTACTTCTATTATTAAACGTTCCTAAAAAAACAATTAACGCCAAACAAAACTATCAAGATAACATTACTTAAACCTTTTTTTTAAGATTTTGACTGAAGGTGCTTGGTGGAATTTCAGTATTAATATACGATACGATACATTCATTTACTAAGCGTCAGTTGAAGTTCATCCGTGCACTTGAACGCCCGAAGATGCCGAAATGTGAAACCTGGGTCGTTAGAGACAAAACTTGTGTGAATGAAAATTATTTGAACGATTCAAATTTTATATTAAATTGAAAAATAAAACACCTGACTAATTCCACATAATTTGTAACAGATTAATTCCGGTTTCGCTCATCTTGCACGAAATATTTACTGATACAGTGTTTTTTTGTAAATGTTACAAAAAATGGTTTTATGAAAGAGTTCGTTTTTTGTACATCTCTGTTAAAATTCTATTTCTTATCAGTTGACAATGCTCGCCATGAGCGAAACCGGTCATGATCTTGATAAATAAATGTGGAAATAAGTGCAAAGGAATATTGTGTTTTTCTTAATTAATATAATGCCTTTCCACCAAGTATTGACAGTGACGTAACATCCTAAAAGTTATATTAGCTTATTTTATTACCACGACTTAAACATAAACTGATGCATAAAATTTGACCGATTTAAGTGCTATGTCGCGATTAATGTTTCGATTGTTCCACAAATCCAATTTATTGCTTTAATAAAAGGTGGATGTTGCTACGTTTTATATCGCATATTAATTTAATACCCCCACAGAAACACCAATAAAACAAAACTGCTATATAAAAATTACACCCAAACTCTTCTTTATCTTTTCATCTAGTAGTTAAATGAAAACCACAGTATGTTTTTCTTCATTATTACCAACATTTTGCAAAAAAAGTCTCAACATAATTTGGGAACTAAATAATGCACCAGTTTAACTAATACAAACGGTCGTAATTGAAAAATATAAACATTTTTTTTTCTCGTCAAATATTTAAAAAAAAAAAAGTTGGCATTACAGCTAGATGCCAATGCGCCAAATATATTCAAGTTGAAAGAACATACGAGATAAACTCGATGATAATTTTTTGTCATTTAAGATGCACTCGAAGAAAATTTACATTAAAAAAATTCATGTCATAGTCGTCTCAAATTGAAATTGAAAAAATCAAATTTTGACATTGACCCTACCGGGAATCGAAACCAGACCTGCCTGTGATCGAAAGAGCAAGCTATAATCAACTAGACCAGTTCTTCCCAACCTTTTTCATGCCACGGACCCCTAAATCTGAAAACAATAACCTGCGGACTCCCGAAAATTGTTTTCTTCATACTTTATCATAAAGAATGTTGAAAGAATGAAAATTTTCGCGGACCCCAGGTTGGGAAGCACTGAAATAGACCACAGGGGGGGGGACTTAAATATTTTCGATGTATTTGGCAGTTACTTATTGAACATTCATTTTTATGTCGTAAATAACCAGTGCGATAGTTTTTTAAAGATAGTTCTTGACGTAGTGAAAAACGTGTCACAGTTTGTTTTATTGGTCTTGTGGAATACCTTAGTCAATGAATTTATAATCAATTTTAATTTTATATTACTTAAATTACACTTTTTTATTGTTTCCATAAGATTTATACTAAATGAAAAAATCACATTATAAGAAATTAGAGTAATCATTTTTATTGTGTTGTGGAACATAGTAATTCAATAGAATTATTACAAATAAAATGCGTTACATGAATGAAGTATTGATTTATTTATAATTTTTACATGCTATGACTTCAAAATTTCATCAACATCAAAAATCATTTAACAGAGTGTTAAGAGAAAGAGATGTGCTTAGTGGTATCAATAGTTATTAATTAACAGAATTATTTTTTTAGGAGCTTTTTATACACTTAGTTTATTGAAATAATCTTCGTCGAATCAATATCAACCTTATGCTTTTATTATAATGTAAATAAATTTCCGTAGCTTAATCACCCAAATCCATCTAAAATATTTAAAATTTTGACAGGTTACTTTCGGGGTTGTGATTTTTTCCCGAATGACTCCCGCAGATGAGTCCTCATAGTTATACGACGGCATTATTAAATTTCTTCTTTTGAAAAAATAATAAAAGGGAAGAAAAACGACAGTAAAATTCCAGGCCTATAAACAAAACTCCGTGCCACGCTATGACGGCGAAATTGGCGCCCAACGTGGGGCTCGTACTGAATACATTTTTCATATTTATGTCTTAATTATATTTCATACGATTAAAGCTTTAAATTTGAATCGTTCAAATTATGTACATTCACACAAATCTTCAGGCGTTTAAGTGCACGGATGAACTTGAACTGACGCTTAGTAAATGAATGTATCCTGTATTAATATTGAAATTCCACCGAACACTTTCAGTCAAAACCTTTAAAAAAAGGTTCAAGTAATGTTCTCTTGGTAGTTTTATTTAGCAAGAAGCGTTAATTGTTTTTTTTTTTAAATATGTAGTTTAATATTAGAAGTACGAGTCATCAATGGATGCAAATTTCATTGCCCTCAGAAACCTAGAAGATTTGAAAATATAGTATCCTGTAATGGTTTTATCTATACCTGTTAGAACGTATAAGTAGTTGGTTAGAAAAGGATGAAAACATCACAAACTTTGTTTTAAGGCGCAAATCCTTTATTTATTGAAAATTTGGAACGCAAATAATCAGGATAAATATTTTTTTTTTTTTCGGAAAAATCCAAATCCCTAAGCGTCTATATTAATTTATGATTCCCATTTAGAGTGAAAATGCTAACTTGTGATATCGCAAACATTTGAGAATCGCTCCGAAAAAGTTATCGGTCTGAGAGAGACAGACGTGTGTGTGCTTCCCAGTGAATGAGGGAGAGGCATGTTAATCCGTCCCGTCTGAAATTGGCGGCGAGTCGGATTTGCGCGGGAATCCGGACAAAGCGCGGGAAACACGAGTAAAGAGAATAATAAAAAGCGGGCAAAAAACTAGTGTCTCCAGCGGTGGATGTGGCAATACCACACTGCCCAATCTATTTATACTTTCCAAGGGCTGTCACTTTGATGGAACTCATTTTCGCATATCTTATTTATATTATATATCGACTGTGGAAAGAAAAAAGGACGTAACCCACACATAGCAAATTTTACAGGAGGCACAAAAAAATTGTTTTGATGATTTTGGGCTATATGCATATTGTGAAATATACACAACCGTGAAGTGCACGGAGACTTCTTAATTGGTGTTTATTTGACATAATCTAATATTAATTAAAGAAATAGTCTAGGAAAAACCTTTTTTTTCAGTCTTTTTTCTTAGTATCAATTTTCACAATCTCATCTTTTTTCAAACTTAAATGCTAACTTTATATACTAATTCGGCATTTTCAGCTTACATCCTTTAGATAGAACGTGTATCAAGTTTGATACATTGTGTTTATCGACAAAAGCTGTTTTGAAAAAACTGGGTTACGTCCTTTTTCCGTTCCACAGTCGATATGAAAACACACTTAGGTTTACATTTCCATTAATTGGAATTTCTTATTTTAGTGCTATGAGATATTTGCCATGCATGAAGTTAGATACAAGAACACAAACTAACAAGCCGTTTATAATTAGTTAAAAACATTTTAAATATGACAGGCGGCTCATCATTGTTGAAATTTAGATCAATTGATAATGCTCGTCATAGGTGAAACCGGTACTTATCATATAAAATAAAAGTGTAAAATAAAATTAATACAAATAAGTATTTTTTTTTTAAATATAAGTATTGACAGTGAACATCTTAAAACTGATAAACTTCATTTCTAAGAGATTTACCATCTCTATTTTAAGCTATAAATGTTATCAATGATGATTGAATTGGAATTTATATAACTTGGTAGAACTCCATTGTAATAACGTGAAAACATAACATAGTATTTTAGTTTAACAAATATTATATTTGTTATGGATATATTATTACTAAAACACTAATTTAAATTCAATGTTGTTTCAACTTGATTCCATATATATAATTTACACACTTTATTAATAAATCACATAATCTTATTAATCAAAATAATATCGATGTGAGTATCGAGAAGTTTCTACTAGGCTGTCGACCTTTCGATTTGAGTTCTCAATTTGAACTGAGTGAGATTTGGTGAGAAGGATATCGGTTTAGTTGAAAGGTTTATTGTTACAAGTTGTCATAGATAATTTAACATACCACTCCATGCTTTAATGTTGTGTATACATAACATATTTGACAGCTATTTCGGCGTATGCCTAAATCAGAACTACATACATATCATACCCTCTCCCTCCATTCAGTATAAAAGAAAAAGCGCCGTCCTTCATTTAGTAGTTTTGCTTTAAGTTTTCTGTATTCCGTTTTGAGGATTCTTAAATAGGAGAAACACGTGTCAAATTTAATTTATGATAAACCATGCATTGATTTATATCTTCATCAGTTGATAAGACTCGTGGCATCCGGTCCAAATTTTAATTAATAAATTTGGAAATAGTATTTTATTTTGTTTTAATGCCTTTCCACCAAGCATTAACAATGAACACATTAAAATTGCTAATATAATTTTGAAATAATTCGTTCACATTCGCTTAAAACAGCTATTTTTAATTCCCTTTGATAAATGACATTTGGCGCCTGCGGTGGCCCAGTTGGTTAGATCTTACTCTACCGATAACGCAGGTCTGGATTCGTTTTCCGATCAGATCACAGTGAATTTGAGAATTATTAAATTCAAAGTTGTGATCGAAGACTGGGTGTTGAAGACTATGATGTCAATTCACATTAATTCCTCTCCTCCCATCCTTCTGATCCCTAAATAACTGGGTGTAGCAATAGCGATTAGTTAACCACTAGTCCTGTTCTAGCCTTACCCTTCTTTCCCTAATACTCACTTTGAAAAAAAGTGAGGTTGAGTAACAAACAGTTTTCTTAGAAAAAGCTTCTGTTGAGATACCTCCATTAGAAGGGCATGTGCTCCACATTAAGAGCGGACATGGATAAAAAAAAATGTCATAAAATGTTTACCTTTTCTAAGTCTTGTCTATTTTTTCCTTATTTTAAATTAAAATATTAAATTGGAAGATAGGAAAATATACCAGTATAGAATTAAATTGCCGCAATTTAATAATCAACATTCTAAATAAACGAAAAATGTGGCTATGTACGTGAAATCTTTTCCTATATTTTTTTTTTGCTATCTAATTTAAAACATTCATACAGTAAAAAAAAAACTGTCCCATCTAATTGCTCTCCCTGAGGCCGTTTTTTTTCCATTGAGACAAAAACTGCTTTGAATTTCGCAGTCTTTACAGACGAAAATCTTTTCGGGGCAAACCCTGGCCGCATATATCCATCTGCCTTTGTAAGGGGCTTCCCTCTGCGTATTTGCTTACAAAGGACATCTCCAGAGGGCGGATTAGCCGAGATTCGGCGTGATTCAGGGCCCCGGGACCCCTGGCTTGGCTTGCGATAGGTACCTATGTCGCTATTTCACTTTGATAAAGGGACGTTGGTTTGCGTATGTACGTATTGGATAGCTGTGCGTTGTACAGTGGCGGTATTAACTACATAATACTTAATATATTTATTCGGCCAGTATTTTCTGAGGAAAACCGGCAAGTATTTTCACAAAAGACGTTCTTAACTCGACTGTTTGTTAGGTTAGGTTACACTAAATCGAAAAACGGACTAAAACAAAAATAATTGTTGAAATACTTACCGAGTAAGTGCTTAATGCCGTAGTGTAGTGGTTTCCAACCTTTATATAACTTCGCCTCCCCTTGAAGAAAACATATCCTCCCCATCCTTTATTTTATATAGTAATAAAGACACGTTGTAAAGAGTATATAAATATTTTGGACTGTTCGCGTCTCCCAGGTTGGAAATCGCTGCCATAGTGTACCTGGAAAGATTTCGCTTAAACTGGTCAACAATTAACAGCGATTGTTATCGCAATGTTAGACAAACCGACAGTTGATGATGCCCGTGAAAAATGAAAACGGTCCTGATCTTTATTAAAAATATAGAATTAGTTCAAAAAAGTGTTTTATTTTTAATAAAATGCCTTTCTACCAAGAATCTTTCGTTTAAGCCCATGAAAGTAAAGCTTAATTTAAATTATATAAGGCTACGCAAAGGGTTTGTTAGAACTAGTTCTGACGATGGCGCACGCCGAAATAGCTATAAACTAATTTAACAAAAATTGTAGATCTTAACACATTGATATTTTCACCGTATCACAACGGAGTTCTACCAAGTAAATACCAATTCAATCAATCATCAAAATATAGTATTTGATCTTCTTAGTGTACTGTGTTATTTCAAAATCCTTTTAAAAAAGATATAAGTGTGCCTCCATATTTTTTCAAGAGGGTTTTAAGTACCGTTTGCGTACGCCACTGAAAAGGTCGTTGTCGGAAAATGTTCTTCTAGAACTACTTGCGCCTGACTCCCCTATTTGTCGAGGCGTAAAGAAAAACATCCTGGTGTGTACTTACTTTACTTTTACTTGTATTTTTATCCTACTTTATTGCATTTGAGACCATTTTCAGTCTCAGTTCATATTTTCAATTGTGCCGCTCCGGTATACAAAAACTTTCAAAAAACCAATCCAAAGTTTTCGGTCGATTCGTCGGCAGCTTTGTGCAAATATGTTTTAAATTTTTAATTAAAATAGATTAAATTTGAATCGTTCGAATTATGTACATTCACACAGATTTTGTCACTATTTAATATTGAAACTCCACCAAGCACCTTCAGTAGAAATCTTAAATTATATCAATATTGCTAGTATAGCAAGATTAGCTGAACTCTCAGTTCAAGTTCATCCGTGCACTTGAACGCCTGAAGATGCCGAAAGGCGAAACCCGGGTCGTTAGTGACAAAATCTGTGTGAATGTACATAATTTGAACGATTCAAATTTAATATTGAAATTACACCAAGCACTTTCAGTCGAAATCTTAAATTATATCAATATTGCCAGTACAGCAAGATTGGCTGAACTCTCAGTTCAAGTTCATCCGTGCACTTGAACGCCTGAAGATGCCGAAAGACGAAACCCGGGTCGTTAGTGACAAAATCTGTGTGAATGTACATAATTTGAACGATTCAAATTTAATATTGAAATTCCACCAAGCACCTTCAGCCGAAATCTTAAATTATATCAATATTGCCAGTACAGCAAGATTGGCTGAACTCTCAGTTCAAGTTCATCCGTGCACTTGAACGCCTGAAAATGTCGAAAGACGAATCCCGGGTCGTTAGTGACAAAATATGTGTGAATGTACAAGAACTTTTTTGAACAATGTTATACACCTTTCAGTAGTCGCATCACAATTGGCAGGCCGGTTCTACACAATCTCATTTATCTCACATTATCGCTTAACTAATAACACTTAATAAAATTAAGAAAACACTCCTTTGTATTAATTCACGTTTTATATTATGTGATAAGGACCGTTTTCGCTCATGACGAGCATTATCAACTGAATAATATTTTTTTTAATATCATGCCTTTCAATCAAGAATTGTCAGTTAATCGATAACTATAAACCAGGCATGGGCAACCTTTCCTAGGTCTGGGGCCAAATTATCATTCTGTCTCCGAGTCAAGGGCCGGACCAAATAATTAAACATAATAAAGTAATACTAAATTAAATAAAACACGTTGCTACTAGGGTATCCAATCCCGGGATTTCGGGATTGATAAATTTTCAGTCCCGGGATCCCGGGATTGTGATTAGTTCACCGAGGAATTTGAAATCCTCAATTTCCTATAATTTTTCTTCAGATTATCTGCAAACCTTGTTTTTTTTTTTTTTAGCTCACCGAAGAATTTGAAATCCCCGATTTGGTATACTTTTTCCCAGGATTGTCACAAAACCTCGTTTTTTTTTTAGCTCCGAGGAATTTGAAATCCACAATTTGCCAATTTCGTCTCACTTTTCGGGATTTACTCGAAATTTTTCAATGCCGAAATCCCGGGATCGCGACCATGTCAATCCCGGGATTTCGGGATGAGAAAATTGAACGGGATCACGGGATCCCGAATCCCGGGATTGGATGCCCTAATTGCTACGTATTATACAATGAACGACATTATATTAATATTATATACTGATTACAAAATTTAGTGTGAAGATTGGCCTTGTACTTGAATTACGAGACTTTAAATATTGGCGTTGGTATTGCTTAAGGATAATCACGGTCTGACAAAATAGCTCAGCGGGCCCGTGGTTGCCCATATATGCTCAAACACTAAATAGTAAATACCATACCATACCAGACTGACACACCTTTGGGTTGAAATTCGTAAATTGATCTAACGGTCCGTTCGGGAATTCGAACCCTCGACCGCGTGACTAATAAAGACTGACAACTAAAAGTAACTATCTCTGCTACTGGACTGGCTATGATTTAATATAATTTGTTCAACCTTATCACTATTGACAATAAAGATTCTTCTTGCGGCAGTAGTGGATAATAAAAAAAAAATCAGCCAACTCCCAAAATAACTTTCGGCTGACAGAGCGTGAGAGAAACGGTCAAATAATAACAATTATTCGGCCATTTTTGTGTACTTAAAGACGACTCAAAAGTTATGTCCTCATTATAAAATTAAAAAATATATTATTTTCAATTTTGTCCGCTACCAGTATAGAAGTTAGCTTATTGATTGAATTGGCATTTACTTTATAGAACTCCATTGTATTCGCTATAAACTGATTTAAAAAAAATGTTAAACTGAATCCTTTGCTATTTTTTACCGTATTACAAGTTGGTTGTTGATTATCCCACCACTACTCGTTGTGTGTATGCAGCCGCTGTTTTACGGCCGCCTTTCATAACGCAATAAGATTTTTAAAAGAATCATATTATTGGCCCGATACAGAGCTGCACGAGACCTCTCTTTTAGTCATGCACTAAAAATTGTGTTTAAAAAATAAAGAGAAATAAAAAAAGATGTGACTTGCTCAGCCATTTAGTTTAAGTGATTATAAGTATCCTGTGTATCCGTATACTGAGAATCCGCCGTGGCGGAAGAGTTTAATCTACTCCGCGTTGAATTTAAAGATGAATCAAAAATATTCGTTCATAAATAAATCTGCGACAACGTTCCCCATACGTTGTTGCAGATTTATCGAATGCCTCAAAATTAGCCTTGGCATCAGGCCAGTGTGGCTTATTGGGCCCGTACGAAGACGAACCACATAGAGCTTGGACAAAACTAGTTGTTAGCCAATCGCTTTCGGTACGGCTAGGTTACCGAAAAACATAAAGGTAATAGCGTATTCCAAATCATAAAGTGTAAAATGTATAGATGTATATTTTGTATTTAAATTAATCATTAATTTACAAACAATGACAAATTGAATACAGTGCAACCCGTAATGAATATTTTCCTGCCATTTACATTTTTTAACAGTGCAGCAATACATTCTTTTTCATGGTTCATTATTTTTCAGACGTAAATCGTTATTAATTTTTCCATTTTTACCAGTTCAAATAGTCTAAACTGAAATTCACTGACATAAGTCACGTAGTTGCAACGACATTTAGGTATTTAAATGTGTAAAAAAATGCAGAAATGATGTTTTTTTTCCTAGTTTACGTTTATTAAAAGTCTTATTTTTTCTGTCGGCATATAAAACATTACTTTTGCGCCATTTCTAATCGTTGTTTTGCCTACAATATACCATGAGACTTTCAATTATTATCATCCAATACAGCTAACTATTGCAAAGACGAAAAAATTGTCAGCGATTCGCAGCATTTCGAATTGATTTTTGTATAACCATAACGTAATTTGACTTAGCTCTGTGATTCTCAAACGGTTTTATCTTACTCCCATCTGCATACAGTACAAAAGGAAAAAATACCTAGCCTTTAATTTTTTAATTAATTAGTTATTAATTAGTTCTGTCTGATGATGTTTTTTTAAAGAGGCGAAACACGTTTCACAATTTGTAACACATACGTGTAGTAACAAAGATATCTAATTTAATTTTATATTCCGAAAGAACTTCCGCTAAGCTACCGCCAAATCCACCGAAAAATAAAAATCAATAATTTGTATTGATTCTAATACATTCATTCTTATATTTCTCCAAGTGGACTCAAGCTCACAGAAAAGTTTCAACGAGAACTGCTTGTTAGTTAGTTGCTTAACTTATTTTTTTTCAAAGAGTAGTAGTAGAAGATAGAATGAAAGGTCTAGAATAGGATTAGTTGTTAGCTAATCGCTCTCGCTACACCCCGTTTATTGAATGGGTGAGACGGAGGACTTCAAGGCATCACATACATCGACCATATATATCTTCGACCAGAAATCTATAAATCGATTAAAAATCAATCTGTCCGTACTGGAATTCGAAGCCTGTGACCTCCGTGTTTTAAGCTGCAAACTTGACCACTCGGCCACACAGCTGGAAAAAAGTTGCCTCATTATAATGAAGTTCGTTTAATTTTTTCAATTTAAATTTCGGAATAAGTTTCACATGTATATTATAATCATTGCGTAAATTTCTCGGGCAATAGCTTGTGAACAATCTTTTCAAACAGCGCCCAACTTTGTTTTGCTCTCAGAAGGGTGGATTGCGGTTTTCTATACAAACGACGTTGTGTACCATGCGAGGGTTGATTATTGCGCAACCCAAGCATCATAGCTCACAACAACCCCTATTTTACGAAGATTCCTCGATCAAGAAAAACGTAAGTGACTGAGGTTAAACAAATACCCCCGGATGAAATAATCATTTCCGTCACGTTTATGATTATTGTTACCAACGTTCCCTCTAAGCTGCGCGCGTGCGTGGCCGCGCAGCATTTGGAAAGCTCCCGCGCACTCATTCCGGGTTGGCGCGCACTACAAGACAGTTGGTCAATTAATATTTGATCGGTCCGCGAAGCCTCCATGCAGCCTTTGAAATTTCCGCGCAGCTAACCTTTTGCCTTAGAGCAGTGTCTGCCAAACTTTTTTCCCTTACGGCACATTGATGAATGGAACTAGTACCGCGGCACACCAAGATGCCGCAGATTATCTCCAAAACTCTTTTTTTTTTTTAGCTCACCGAGGAATTTAAAATCCTCGATTTGGTATACTTTTCCTCAGATTATCTCCAAAACTCTTTTTTTTTTTAGCTCACCGAGGAATTTAAAATCCTCGATTTGGTATACTTTTCCTCAGATTATCTCCAAAACTCCTTTTTTTTTTAGCTCACAGCTTTTATGTATTATTTAAAATTAATATTTTGAACGCTTCTTCCACCGCGGCACACCTGCGACTTCTTGCGGCACACATTTTGGCAGACACTGCCTTAGAGGGAACATTGATTGTTACCTGTATTAACAACAACATACAGATTTTGTAATTATGTATTTGTGTAAAAAAAATATGTGTGCGAAAAAAAAGGACGTTAAGACTTAAAAAAAATAATTAACTTGAATATGCCGTAAAACTTCAATGCATATATGTGTCTAGAACAGGGGTGGGGAACCTTTTTATTTCCATTAATTTATCTCATTAAACATAAGGCCGCAATAAAGAAAATTTTGACACCCCCTCCCCTTTTTTTCGACTGTCTTGTGATTACGCTCTTTTTTCAAAAGCTTGCGAATAATTTTTTGATCAAAGAGAATGTTTTGATCAAGTCAAAAGGACGCAGTCTCCGCAGATGAAGAGGACCAGTCAAATTGGCGTTGGAAATTTAGTAAACTTCACGTTTCAACATCACATTAGACATCCAAGTTCATATTTTAATGCGGATATTGTTTTCTCTCTTCTCTCCTGAAAAAATATTTTATTTCCATTGAAATTTACCGTACCTAATATAATAAGTACTATCAATGCTTGTATCTCTTCCTGCGTCCAGTCGAAAAAGGAAAACTCCGACTTGCAATTTACAACATTTTTTTTTTTTTTTTAAACCATATCCGCTCCCAATGTGGAGCATATGGACTCCTAATGGAGTTTATCTCAACATATGTGTTTCTACGAGAACTGCTTGTAACTCAGTTGCTCAACCTCTCTTTTACTAAAGAGAGTAGGACTAGTGGTTAGCTAATCGCTCTCAAGTAATAATATAAATATAAATAATATGAATATTTTTTTAGTTTATTTCATAAACCTTGCGATGGTCTATCTGTTGATGCTACTTAAAGTGGTGATATAATTGTCACGATTTGTAACACAACATGTATAGTAACATAGATATCTAATTTAATTTTATATTAACACATAAGTTTTAGAAGGACAGTTTGGGAAGCGCGTCGATTTTAACGTTTATATTGCTTAATAAATCGTGAATAAATTTATTGCGCATCGTATTCATCATTACAGATTTTTTTAATATGAACTACTTGTGAAATAAGTACTATGTACGGTAAATTCTATTTATAGAGTGAGTATTTAAAGTATGGACGGTAAACACAGCACTCAATTGTTAATCGTTTTTTCTCAATCGCAGTCTGTAGCTTACCGAGAAGAGTTCCACTTAATCATCAGAAGGTTCTGCCTCAACGAACCGTCCATGTTTAAAAAGATCAGACCGTGGACAGTTGACATTTTTCTCTGCCTAAATAGTTTTTTCTAAAATGAATATTTTAAAAGTGAACATTTTCATGTCATCGTATTTTAGTTCAAAAGTTTTTTTATATTTTATACGTTGTTTGCTATTTCGGCTTTCGCCATCGTCAGAACTAGAGCATCCAATCCCGGGATTCGGGATCCCGTAATCCCAGGTCCCCTTCAATTTTCTGATCCCGAAATCCCGGGATTGACATGGTCGCGATCCCGGGATTTCGGGATTGAGTAATTTTGAGTAAATCTCGAAAAGTGAGACGAAATTGGCAAATTGTCGATTCCAATTTCCCCGGTGAGCTACCAAATCGGAGATTTCAAATTCCTCGGTAAATTTATCTCAATCCCGGGATCCCGGGATTGGCAAAAGGCTCCGGGATTGGATACCCTAGTCAGAACTATCTAGCGAAAGCCGAAATAGCTATCAACGCATAAAATATAAAAAACTGTAGAACTAAAATACGTTGATATTTTTACCCTATTAAAATGGAGTTCTACCAAGTAAATGCCAAATCAATAAATTTACTGCGTTACCTAATAATATTTTAAATCGAACAGATTGTTCACTATTGTTGAACTTATTTCATTTGAAAATTACCGGCCTCTATACGTAATAAGTAACACCAACTTTGTATTTTGTCCGTCCCAGTAGAAAAGAAAAAAAACCCAACCCTAATATTTGTTTAAATATATAACTTCAATTTGGAGTCGATTCGTAAGCCTTCCTAAATTGTCCGATGATGATTATTAAAGAGGCAAAACTCGTCTCACAATTTGTAGCACAAGTAGAATAACAAAATAATCAAATTCAATTTTATATTAAAAATTAATTCCACAAAGTTACCGTCGAATTCATCGACGATTTTGTTTATACTCAAATAAGAAGTATAAAATAATAAAATAGTTTTGTAAAACGTTTCAATATTTTCTTATTGTAATTTTATTCTTTATAAAATTAAATCTTTTCATTCTAAATTATATGAAAAAACAAATAAATAAATACGTGAACAATTTTAGAAAATTACTTTCCAAAACTGTCTAGACTAGAGGCCTTCTCTAACTTTTTTGACTGAGAATTTACGTAATTTTCTTGATAATATTTGAAAGGAAAGTATTACTAGCGTGATTGTGCAAAACGTCCCAGACGCTATAATTTAGTTTTACCAAACTAACTATTATTCTAATCCAACTAATTAAAACAGAAAATTAAATTTATTCATTTAATAAATGTAATATAACTAACTACTTGCCAAGCCCTAAACACAATGGTCATAGAATTCTCGTAGACGTTAGTCTTTATCGTAAAAGGTTACTGCAGACTTTTCTCATACGAACACTTGCATTTATCAAATTTTCGATTGATAATGGAATCTGTGTACAAACCCATGAATGTCTGCTATTTTTCTTATTTTCTCCTACCGGCTCTATCCTGAAAGCTGGACGTAGAAATATTTAGGTTCTTCCTTTCTTAATCGCATCCTATCTTTACACTTTCCGAACAAAGACAAATAACGCAACCCGATAAAATATGATACAATTATCGTATAACAATTTATGTTCACTTGCTTCAAATAGCTTCAAATGTTACTATTAGTATACTTGTATTTTCCAAACCTTTAGTCGAGTGTTTAACGTACATGGCTTTGGTTATGGTCGTATTCCAGTACAGACAGTTCCACAAACATGTCTGAATTTTTTTAAGTCCCTAACACTAGCTAGCCAATAGTTCTGCACTTGCCCTATAATTCTATCCAAAATATTTTTGGAAAACGATTGGTCACAAAAAATATCGTAAAACAACTTCTGTTGTGATGTCTCCATGAGAAGTTAATATTCTCCACATTGAGATGTTCAAAATAACAGGTATTTAGTTCTTTAAGGAGTATGTGATATGTTTCAGGATCATGCCATCACAGTCACCAAAGTATTTTTTCCGCATTATTGTTACAAAGTTTATTGCGATAGGGAAATGAACAAGGCAGCACCATGATACGTCAGTGGTCATGGAAACTCACTGGAACTGGATTAGTCACGTATAGTGGATTGCCTCGGAGGGTCTTCCGACCGGTAGGATGCTGGTATCCTGAGTAACTGACAAGTACTGTTCATATAATATACTCTGTGGAACCGAGGGTATTTGGTATGTGACGTGAACAAACAGAGTAATTGATGAGAATCAGGAAATCGTGGAGGCACCGCTTGTTGTCCATTTGCTCCACATCGTGAGCAAATGTGGTCAGCAATAAAAGAATTTTGAAAAGGTGTCAAGAGTTAACTGTTTTTGGAACAATCACATTTGGACAAAAAAATATTTTAGCCCACCTTAGTATTTATTACGTACACGGTTTTGTTTGGGATGCAATTACAAGTCAACATGCGTTTGTTTGGGTGTGTTTATTTATACCGCAATGATTTGTAATTATCACGCAGTATTCAAGTACAAATTATTCATACTAAACAGGAAACAATATTGTCCCAGAAACAATGCGAGAAGACATTAACTCTCCAACGACCATTTCTAAACATTGTGGTTATGCGGCGTCTCTCTCGTACCGTAACTTATTCCATTAACACTGTCTCCTTTTACCAAGAAAACCGATTAAAGCTTCGGTTGCCGATTTTCGCTGATGTTTTGCCGACCATTAACAACTTGCACATTTCGCTTTATCTTCCGTCTCGTTCGCTCTAATGACGTAACACGATTTGGGAAACCCTTTTGTAGGTGCTCTAAACTTAAGATTCGTGATGGAAATAATATAAAATGTAATTTAAATCGTATTGTTGTTTAGAAATTTTGGAAAATAATTATTGAACAATGGAAATCTTAAAACCAGTCATTTGCCAAGTCCCATCATTCTATACTAACCCTTTTTATCTTTCTCTATATTTAACGAAATAAATATGTATGCTATTTTGCTAGTCCGAATGCTGTACACTGAGAGCAGACATGTTTATAGAGATACCTACTTATTTTTTTTTGTTTTCTGCGAGTAAGGTCACATAGTTATTTGTGATATTATATAAAAAATAATAAATTTGAATCGTTCAAATTATGTACACTCCCACAGATTTGAACTGAGTCAGTTCAAGTTCATCCGTGCACTTGAACGCCTGAAGATGCCGAAAGGCGAAACCCGGCTCGTTAGTGACAAAATCTGTGGGAGTGTACATAATTTGAACGATTCAAATTTAATATTGAAATTCCACCAAGCACCTTCAGTCGAAATCTTAAATTATAAAAAAAATATATTTTTCTTATTTGCTCCTTAAATGTGTTTTGTTTGAAATTTTCACGTATGATTATTTTGTCGTGTTCATATTGAAGTATTTTATTGAACGTTGCGTCTCGTTCTTTATTCAATACAAAGCATGTATTTCACCTTTAATTTGAACCAGTGGCGGATAAAGCACTTGAGAGTCCCCAGGCGCAATAAAATTTGGAGGCCCTGTTTTTCGGATAACATTAGAATGTGAGAAAACTCAATGTAACATGGTAAAAATAAATTAAAATCTGAACAAAAAGTATATTTAGTACTTTTTTTGAGGCCACGCTTCTTTCGCTTATAGGGTAATACGCCACAGTTGAACGATTCAAATTTATTATTGAAACTCTACTAAGCACCTTCAGTTGAAATCTTATTCTTTCATATATATTATCTAATATATCACAATTATTATTAAACAAATCAAGCTTAATAACACACGGTATTTTTGTGTCGCCCAGTTTAAATCAATGCTCCACTGATCTAATTTTAATGAATTGTTTTTTTTTCATTGCAGGTAAGAGAAAGCCCAGCCTTAATCTTAAGATACATTCTGTGACATATAAATGACCAAACTACATAAATAAAGGTACGGCAAATTTTATGTTATTATCAACCGACCTTGCAACACTACTGCGAGAGAAACCCAAGAGCTGAATGTTTTATTTATCGATATTCTTCTGTAGTGTAATATTTTTTTGCCCGATGTACAATACATACCATGAAATTGTTAATATGATCACCAAATAATCTATGTACATAAAACGTATACTGTTGAAAACATCTGACGAAAATTGTAGGCCCGACACGACTGCTCCTTAAGCAGCTTGTGACGTGTAGCCACAAAACTGCCAGCATTACGGACATGCCCCACGTTGGGCGCCAAAAATCGACACTATTAAGGCGGTACTTGAAGTGAGGTTATGTTTACCAGAAAAACGCGCGAAATGATCGTTCTTTCGTTAATGTCTTACTACAGTTTTATTTTTATGCTTTCCCAAGCCATCGCTATTTTCATTACTGAAAACATTGAAAGTGTAGATCGCCAAAACTACCGACCCCCTTTATTAATTCCCCTAAACTTTTCATCATAAAAAAACTGCGGGTTACGTCCTTTTTCTTTTCCACAGTCGATATGCTGAACTATTACATAGCCGAGTGGTTAACGCTTCTTGTCTTTCTAGGCTTAGGACATTTGTAGTGGTTAACTAATCGTTACGTCTTGTTATTTTAGAATTGGAAGAGTGATTTTTCTAGACATCACAAACACCCATGCCTACGGATAAAACATGATAGACATGGATAAAAAGACTGAAAATGCTTTTCGTGCTGGGATTATATATAATGACATTCACTTTCAGGGTTTTCACTGTCAACACTTGGTGAAAAGGCATTATATTAAAAAAACACATTATTCATTTGTACTTTATTCCACTTTATTTTTTAAAAAAAGTCAGGATCGGTTTCGCTCATTGCGAGCATTGTCAACTGATAAGAGATATAATTTAACAGTGCTATTAATACAATAAGTAATGATAATATTTTAGTTATTAACTTAATTAATTAATGTAGCATTTTATATCACTTTGTCACAAATTTCCCAAATTTTAATTAGGTTTGTAATTACCGTCATTCACTGCTTGAAATCTATTAATCTTTGATTTTTTTTTTAATTATATTTAATTTTGCGTTATTATAGAATCACTTATACTGTAATACTGTACTGTAATACTGCGAGCATTGAACTGAGCTGTCAACTAACAACGCTCGCAATGAGCGAAACCAGTCCTAACATTTTTTAATAAAGTACAAATGAATATTGTTTTTATAATAATATAATAACAATGAAAACATGAAAAGTCATTTTATTAATTAATATTGAACAACAAAAAGAACACCAATTATATTGAACCGATCGATGAATTTTGTACTCACACCATATAATGAAATTCTCAATTAATGTAACTCACATAAGAATCAATGGAACCTTTTATTGCGTTATTATAGCCTGCGCCGGATATGGGGTAATTGGTAAGATAATGTAGCCAAAAGACAATCGATGTAATAACACTCGCTCATGAATGGGTGCGCCACCAATGTAATTCCACGATTATTCAATACAGCCTTCGAGGCTTTACGATCGCAGACGGATGGTTCGCGTTAATCGTAAATTGCTTGGCTTATAATAGTATCACTTTAAATACTAATATACAGTATAAATTTTAATGTCAGATTGAAAATATCAAGATATTTAATACTCATCATCAGTATTTGCCGATCCATGCTAGAGGAGATGTGGAGTCGGAGTCGTGGAGTCGCAAAAAATGAGCGGTTTGAAAACTTTATAAAAATATATTTAATGTTGTGTATTCAAACCACAATAATCCTTACATGTTACAGTCGATGAAACCATTGAAACATCGGCGATATTAGCTGAAATGATTACTTTAGCACACGAACTTGGCGGAGAAGGGTTTGATACCTTTAGCGAAAATTATATCAACGAATTACTTAAGGATAATGCTATTAGTGACGATGATGTCATTGATTTACCTTTAACTATTGACAAAAAAACAAAAAAAAACGATGACGAAGTGAAAGGAATTCCAGTTCCCTTCCAGTTTTTCAGTAAATTTGAAGATTATTTCATTCTAAATTATTTAAATTCTGAACGCGCATTCAAGTTTCAACTATAGCTTAAAAATTGTTTTATGGGTAAAACAAATTGTATAAACAATTAATTATCGAAAAAAGATAATCTGAAAAAACTCTGAACATTAATTTCATTGTTAGAATAAAACTCAAAGCTTAAGCTCCAAGTATGTCACATTTTATATTTATTTATTTATTGTTTCAAATTAAAAGTATGGTACATGACATAACATAACATAAACATATTGTATTAACAGCTTAACGACCGCACGTTTTTTTTTTAATTTCACCTGGCGAAATAAAAATTCGCAAAAATTGTAATTTTACTAAATTCGCTATAATTTGTAAGCAAATTGAGATATCTTTACAAAATTTATTTTTCTTAGCTTCCAGAGACTTCGCCTATACGCATATATGCGTCCGCCGGGCAGCAACCTTTGTTTTTCAAAGACTCAAATACGTGTCCACGGTCGTTTAGCTATTAATCAATTAATAATGAAATAATAAGTTTTGCGATTTATTTTTTACTGGAAGAAATATTTATTTTTATTTATGGAAGGGAATATAAAATATAAACATAGTCTAATGCATCTATTAAACTATATACATTCATTGTAATTTATTTTAACACATTACAATATAACACTATTCATTTCTATCTTATTGGAATCATTTTCAATGTTTCAACGTCTATAAATTCTCACCTTTCATTTGATTTTTTCTTATTAATATTTGGTAAATAGCAGTTATTATGTGTTTGCTGAAGTATTTCTTCATATCGACTGGTCTTATCGTAAGAACACCATTGTTTTTAAACAAACAGCTTTTTTCATAATTTTTCAGGCATTGAGGAAGGAGATTCCACAGCGGAGTACAGATTATCAAGTCAAGAGTTGAAAGGAATTGCAGCTAGAACAATAATAATAAAAAATAACACAATTACAATCATGATATAATTAATTAAACGCAATGATCTTTTTCTTTCCACATGTTATGATAACCATTTATAATTTGATAAATGCATTAATCAATTTGAAAAATTAATAAAAATGTCCGTACTGGGTTTCGAGCCCGTGAATACCTCAACCAAAACCAACGATGCTTACCACTAGTCTATAACAACAAAAGTGAAGCGTCAGGCAGATGAAATATGACAACCGTGAACATAAGACACAATTGTAATATGGCAACCATCAAAAGCAAAAAAAAAATACATTCACCTTGATACAAAGTACACGAGAATAGCTCTATAGAGGTGATCTTAAACAGTTAATATATAAAACAAATTTATTATTACTAGTACTGGCGCGAGGTTATTTGGCGCCCTAAGCAGCGGTTATTGTCGCGCCCCCTTTTTAACAATCTGTGGAATATTTTTATATATGCTTGTTCGCTCTCAATGTGGATCGTATGGCTTCCTAATGAAGATATCACAACATAAGTTTTTACGAGAACTGTAACTCAATCTCTCTTTTTCGAAGTATATATAATACGATACATAATTATAACGAACAAATACGCTTATAAAAAAACTTATTATTATTTGTTATTAGATTTAAAATAGATTATAAAAAATAATTTAATTACTAAATTTATGCACCCCCTAATGATTAGCGCCCTAGGCGATTGCCTATTTCGCCAGTATGGTGGCGCCGGCCCTGATTGTGACTTAAAAATGTTTCAGTAATTATTGTACCTGTTCTAAAAGCCTCTGAATCTTTCCTTCGGTCATCAAGTCTTTTGTATCACTTACTGCAAGAGCCAAGAGTAAATTCATTACAACAATTGGCATAGCAACCAAAAATATTACGAAAATTATTTGAGGAAACGACGGGTAGTACATCCATCCCTTTTCCCCGGGCAAATCTGAATAGTCGAATTCAGACGTCATCATCACGATTGTTTTCATAACAGAATTCCATGGTCCGTTAAAGGGTTCCTCCGACTTAAATAGAACCCAGAAGGCGAGAGAAAACCCCACTATCATGAAACAGCCGAAAAGAGCCATCACCTGTAAATATAACAATAACCAAATTAAGTATTTTTTATCTGCCTTGATTGTTATTTTAACCCTTTTAATGCTGGAGGGCCGAAAAATCGGCCCGGCGCTTTAGATACCAAATTTATACATATTCAATTTTTATTTGTATTATGTGAATTATTCAACAGATGCGTAAAATGCGTCCGGCCGATTTTTCAGCCCGATATATCAATCTATCCCATCGGCCCATATCAATCTTTTCGCAATGTATCGTGGAATTATAGATAAACTCACTTCACTTTTTTCACTTGGGTGCAAATATGCGAAAAAATTTTGTGCTCTGTAAAATAATAAAATATATCCACTTTTTTTCATTCAATGACTATTAATAGATTTTACTACGTAATGACATAAAAAGTGTTTTTATATTACATATACCCATATTTTACCCATTGGAATTCTTTGTTTATTAAAATGAGTCTTGTAGAAGATGAATAGAAAGTAATGTAAATATCGAATACATACATCGATGTCTGATTTACAGTGGAACCTCTCATAACGAGTAATTCGCATAACGAGCAAAACAGATTGTGAAAAAAATGCTCCCTTAACGAGCGACATTTCGCATAACGAGTGACGCAGACTTTTGGAAAGATCACTTTCACATCGTTGCTTACCTCAAGATGATTGACAAGGTGTGGGAAGAGGTTACCAAGAGAACCCTCACTTCAGCTTGGAAGAAACTTTGCCAATGAGCGTTGTCGAATGTGATTTTGAGGGGTTTAAAACAGTACCTGTCTACAGTCAACAAGATTGTATCTTTGGCCAATACCATGAGACTGGAGGTGGATAACAACAAAATTGATGAGCTTGTGAAAGAGTACAGTCTGACGAAAGAGCTGACCACCGAAAAGCTTATGGAGTTGCATTGTTTTTCGCATTCCAGGTTGTTACGCTCCTCAACAATCTATAACTATGTATTTTTACATTAATACACGTTAAAATATTTTTTAAAAAAAAGCTTGCATGGAACGCATTATTTTACATTGTTTTATATTCTAGAACGAATTTGACCCGTTATGAGGGGCTCCACTGTATTCGTTTTTTTTCTTAAATCGGAAACGAACATGATTTAAAAACAGTTGAAAATGGATCTAATATTGACAACCTACTATTGATGTAAAGAAATAGTGTACTTGCCTTCAATACTCGAAAAGCAACTGTTGCAAACATTTGATACAAGTAGCCAAACTTTGGAAACCTGGACAGCAACATCACGATCTCTATCCAAGCCATGAGAATAGCTACGGTTGTCAAGTACCGAGGCCACATTTCTTCCACGTTGTGATTTATTACAGATACAACCAATGAGGAAGCTAATGAACATGTTTTTATAATTGTTGCTGGACTTTTAAAATAGCTCATCTTTTGGACTTGTAAAAACAACACATCCTGAAACAGAAATTCAATTAAAAAAATAGACTTAAATATTTTAATCGAGTGAAAGGTGCAGGAAGAAAATCAAAGATATAATTAAGTTTGAATTTTGAAAGGATGATAATAATATTATTTCTGAACAAAAATACAGAGATAAAGATGAAATATAAGTAGTCTAACTATTAACATTGGAAGAAAAGCTTCAGTGAGCAGTTAATAACAAAAATATAAAAAAATGATATAGATTTATATGAAATTATGTACTTGAAACGTATTTGAAATTATTTAGATTTCAACCTAGGGTACCGTTTTTTAGTAAAACTGTACATACATTTTAATCATCTAATTTGTATAGATCTATTTTTTCATTTACCGGTAATTGCAATTTGACGGTAAATTGCAAGCTCTAATTTGGATACTCACCTTCCTACTTTTGACCAACTAATTTCAATTATCGGATTAAGCACAAAAATCCATCAAAACTGTAATGATAGACTTTATTTTTAAGTTTTAAGTTTTTTTTTTAAATCACAGATATCTGCGAGTGTACCGAAAGCGTGAAAGTTGATACACATCGTTTTTTAATAAAAGTTGGTGCAAAAATTGGAAAAAGCTCTACTGAATAGTTAAAACAATTAAATTTGAATCGTTTAAACTATGTACATTCTCACAGATTTTGTCACTAACGACCCAGGTTAATATTGAAATTCCACCAAGCACCTTCAGTCGAAATCTTAAATTAAAACAATTAAGATTGAAATATTGTGTTAAAAACATTTACTTTCCTTTCCATTTTCAATTGAATGTGTTTTTCGTAACGGAAAGTCCACTTCATTTTTCTTTAATCAATTTCTACTTTTGGTGTTGAAAATGATTAAGTATGTTGCTATAGAGGTTTCAAGAAGCATTATAATTTCAATGGAAACTATGAAACATAAATAATTAAAATAAATGCTGTTGGTTTTCACAGAGATAACAGTGAGATTTTAAAGCGACGATATTTATATCACTAATCGATATTTTTAAAAATTAAGATTTCGACTGAAGATGCTTGGTGGAATTTCAATATTAAATTTGAATCGTTCAAATTATGTCAGTTCAAGTTCATCCGTGCACTTGAACGCCTGAAGATGCCGAAAGGCTAAACCCGTGACGTTAGTGACAAAATCTGTGTGAATGTACATAATTTGAACGATTCAAATTCGGTATTTTTTTTAGTGTTGATTAATTTAGTTCTACGATGTTTTAAATAATAAATAGAAATCTTACCTGTAGAAACACAACAGCCATCGTAATCCATAAAAACACTATACACGATGATTTGTAAAGTATTATCGATTGATGATTGCTATGTATATCATATTTATAGATAATAATCACCGTAGCAGTAAGTGAAACAACAAAAAGGCAGTATGAAACCAACATATAAAAGAAATATTTTCTTAATTCTTTCCAATGAAGGTATTGATAACTTTCAATCAAAGGGTGTAAGATCAGTTTTTTTTGGTCATAGTTACTGTCTGGATTTGTTAGAGCTTTAACTATTCTCATTACGCGTGTCCTCTTGGCTTCATTTTTTTCAATCATTGATGGCATTAAAAATAAATAGTCGATTGTGATTATGCAACGCGAGTCGTCCAAATGATGCTCGTTTATATTAATAAATGAACTACATAAATCTTCTAAATACTCAACTGGATTGTGCATAATGCTTGTAATGACATCCAAAACTTTCTTGAGTTCATTTTCATTCGACGGTATCTCCTCTGAAATATCAGCACCATGCTCAATAAATAGCCTAATACATTCTTTGTGGCCCATATGTGCAGCTTTGTGATATGGCATGCATTTGTTATTATCGTCTGTGTTAATTTTCTCTAACAAGAAGACATCGTTAGGAGGAGTGGACACTTTAGGTTTTTTGTTGGTCTTTTCATTTAACAAAATTTTGACACATTCAGCATTATTATTTTCCGTCGCCAAATACAGTGGCGACACTTTGCATTTAGACGCAATGGCCAAATATTCTTCTCCGTGCTTCGAATTCAATAAAGCTAATAGTATACGTACATCTCCTACTTCTGCAGCTTTATGAATTACACTGGTGTCATTAGGACCATTACCATCGAGATTTATATTACACATATGTCCAACTTCAAGAAGTTTTTGTAGGAAAACGATATCACTTCGTGCTATGGCTATATAAAGCGGTGTCTGATGATCGTCGGTAAAAGCATTTATAAATTGTTTGCAAATTGGTTTTTTTTCGAAAATGTCAAGTAGCATTTCAACATTTCCAGTCTCAGCAGCCATGTGTAAAACTGATTTATTTTTTTCACCCCGGAGCATGAAGTTTGAGCCGTTTACTAAGAGCATGTTTACGCCTGTTATCCATCCTGATGCGATAGCCAAATGAAGAGGAGTTTGTTGTTTATTATTGGTTTTGTCTAGAAGACCTTTACTTTTAATAGGTTTGTCGATAAAAATACCCGTCACTGCAATTAATGATTTTTCCATTTTGTGTGCGGCAGCTGTGTGTAGCGGCGTATCCCCCTTCATATTTTGACACCCAATAAATGCGTTTATTTTCGTATGCAAAATCTCGATGGAACGTCTACTATCCAACAATACAGCAAAATGAAGAGGTGATGAAGATACAACATGGTTTTCAAGAGTTTTCATAGAGTTTTGAATACCATCTTCGACTTTATCGCATTCGACGTTATGAGGAATATATTCGATCATTTTCATGGAGTTTTGAATGCCATCTTTGATGTTATGACATTTCTTATGATTAACAAACGTCCGTAAGATTTTCCAGAATCTGAAATTTTAAGAAAAAGCGAGGTTAAATTTGAATCGTTAAAATTATGGACATTCACACAAGTTTTGTCACTAACGACCCGGGTTTTGCCTTTCGGCATCTTCAGGCGTTCAAGTGTACGGATGAACTTGAACTGACACTTATTAAATGAGTGTATCGTGTTTCAAAAAGAAATAAATGCATCACTAGGTTTAAAGCCATTGCTGGCGAAAAGGATTAACCCATGGGAATGCCTACAGATTTGAATGGTGGATAATTTTAAGAATTATATTTATTTTTGTCTGTCGGAGTGTTTAAGAATTTAGTCTTCAGTGTCCTTTCGGTTTTTCCGATATAAAATTGTGTGCAACAATAGCATTACAGTCTATAAACCCGGGTTTATCTAAGTAATGTATTCTATTGTTGACTAATAATTTACCTAAGGCGTTTTATAATAAAAAGCTGGTCTAACACTATCAGCGAGATGTTTTTTTAATTTAAAAAAAAGTATAACCTAAATAAATGATTCTACGCCAATATCTAGTATGTTCTATGTCCTTTGACACTTTACTTTTAAATAGCATTTTTTCCGCAAGTTTGGCCGTGTTTTTATGACGGCATCATAGCCATAAGGCCATGTGCCTTAGCTTGTTAGAATACTGATATAGGTTGTAAAATTCTTTCTGGTTAAATGTCTCAAATTGTCTGACTTTAATGATAGAAAACTTTTACTAAAAGAAAACAATTTTCTTTATTTTTATATATACTGTTTTTGAATGTTAAACTTTTCGACTTTATTTCCTCTAAATCAGTGGTTTCCAACCTTTATGTTACTACGCCTCCCTTTGAAGAAGAAAATATCTTCGCGCCTCCCCATCCATTATTTCATATAGTAATAAAGACACGTTTTAAAGGGTAAATAAATATTTTGGACTGCTCGCGCCTCCCTTTGCAACAGTCCACGCCTCCCAGGATGGAAATCGCTGCTCTTCTTTTCGAAGTCTTTGTTTTGTATAAAAAAATGATAATTAAAATGCTGTTCAGACAAAATGCTGTTTGTTTATATTATTGATTTATCGCACATTTTTATTGAAATTTATAATATATATTTGTAATTTATAATCTGTCATATAACCATCTTTTTACGTGTTTTTTATAGATCATAAACAATATCATTTACGTAGACCAGGCGTGGGGAACCTGCGGCCTTTTGGCTACTCTTGGCCAATTCTGTAATTCTGTAAATTCGTAAATTCCTGACATATTCTGACTGTAAATTCCTGTTTCCGACCAAAGATTCCCTAGTCAATGTTTACTGCGGCCTTATGTCGAATCAGAAAAATGAAAGCGGCTTTTACGAAAAAATTGGAATGGTTTTATACGCTGCGACACAGTTTTAAAAAATCTTAAAAATTCAGTGTTCCGTTATATTTTCCGGACTTGCGAAGTGTTCCATTCCAGAAAATGTTTGGGATACCTTGCTGTAGTCAATATAATAGTGAAAATTTTGATATCCAGTTATAAAAATAAGTTATACCTTGCTTCAATGTCGTTCTTGTAAGCTCGGATAGAAATATTTTCATAATCATCATAGTATTTTTTTCCGCAAAAATCGAGAGCAGTGAGCCCATCTTTGTCCTTCGATGTCAGGGAATAATCGGCTGCAAGAAGGATTTCAACGCATTCCACGTGTAAGCAAGCACTGGCAAGATGAAGCGTTGGGCATCCGCTCCAAATGTTGGATATCTGGAATCGATTGGAAAGACTACAAATTACTCTGTAATAGAGATAAATTATGTACTTCAATCAATGTCTGGAGATGACGCAGAGAGATACTTAATATGAAATAAAAAATAGTGTGTATAAGTTAACAACTTTTTACCACCTATTAGTGTTTGAATAGTTGAACAATTTATAGAGAAATAACTATTAAAAAACAAACTTTACACATTTTTTAATAATTGTGTACTTGTTCTTTAGCATATAAACCAAAAATGTGTAGTTACTTTATCATTAAAACAACATTATGTTGAATAACTTTATAGAAATATAAAAATTATACATTTCTGTACATCCGATCTTTTTTGTACGCGATACATTGGTTCCATAAATTGACACGTATAAAAAATCGCGTAAAATAAACCTTACTTTCATAAAATTGGTTCCAAAAATCAAAATATCGCTTAAAAAACTATCAAAAAAGTATGAAAAACAAAGATATGCTCTTCAAAGTCGCGCAAAAAACATTTTTTTAACATAATAAGGAATATTTTTTTTATAAATTATTCGCTGGCATCGTCACTTTTAGGATGTCAAAAAAATAAAATACTTATTTGTCCTAATTGTTATTTTTCACCGGTTTCGCTTATGGCGAGCATTATCAACTGATTTTTGGGAAGATTTTTTTTTAACCCCCGGACGCGAGAGCTTTTATTCAAAAAAAAAAAAAAATTCAACCATATTGTAGTCACGGATAACTTTTATTTATTATATAACAAAAATTAAAAAAAAAAAACGCAAATTCGTTGTATAGAAACCCCGCATTACTTTATGGTCATGCTCATCCCTTTTATTACCGTGTAATATTGTGTACGGACAAAGGTGACCGTATGGGCACGCAAACATTCGGGGTTGAAATGTAGCTAAACGTGAAATTTTTAAAAATATTTACAATTTGACCTCTTTAGATCAACATAATTTCAATACATTAGCAAAAGAACTGTAAATAATTTGATGTTTTGATAAAAAAAATAACTAACAATTTCAAAACGGAAATTCAAAAAATCGCATGTGCTTTGGTGGCCGTTTCTGTCCCCGCGGCTGATAACTTACTGAAGTCTCTACCCTTCTTAACCAAATATGAGTGAAAGCAACGATATTCAGGTAGAAAAAGGATGAATAGTGGGATCAATAGACAACGGTGTTTACTGTGACCATATGGTCACGCTCGTCCTTGAAAAGTTAATGTTTTCTTTACCTCTTTCTTGGTTTCCATACAATAAAATGAGGCATTATGTTTAAATGGCATTTCCGTGTTATTCGTATCTTCTAAATATTTTCCTTTCGAAAGAATATCCACACATTCTATATTGTTTTTCCAAATTGCAATTTCCAGCGGAGATCTCCCGCTGTTGTCTTTTTTGTTGAAATTTGCTTTTCTTTTTATTAGTTCTTTAAGAATTTTGTAACATCCATAATATGCGGCTAGATGGCAGGCAGATAATGAAGTGTATTTGCATGCAGCATCTACACTTGCACCACGATCCAAGGCCCTGCAAAATTCAAATTAAAACAATTAACTAGTCCATAGGCTCCCAACCTTTTTCGGGTGGCGATCCCTTTTTATAAAAACCATGTGACCCGCGACCCTGATGCAATTGGAAAAGGCATTTTAAATAGGGTCATTTTAAAAAAAACAACGATGTTGGCGACCCATAGGTTGGGAACCCGCGAACTAGGCAGTTATTTTGTGACTGTTTGTAGGTACCTGGAATATTACGTATGTATGCACATCACACTAGCCGCCTGTGTGGTCTAGTGGTCAGCGTTGTTGCCACGGAGGGCACGGGTTCAAATCCCTGTACGGACAGTTTTATAAATTGATTTTTCAATCGATTTATGAATTTCTTTTCAAAGGCATGAATGTATGTGATGTCTTGAATTCCCCCCTCTCACCCATCTTATCCTATGAACGGGGCGTATCGAGAGCGATTAGCTTACCACTAGTCTTGTCCTAGTCCTATCCTTCTATTCCTACTCTCTTTGGAAAAAGAGAGGTTGAGCAACTGAGTAAAAAACAGTTATCGTAGAAACACTTGTGTTAAGATTAACTCCATTAGGAGTCCATATGTTCCACATTTTCAACGGACATGGTTTAAAAAAAATTTAACATCGTTAGATATAAATTAATTTGAGCTTAATTACCCAACATTACATTTTTATACCTTAACTGAGACCAACTCCTTAGTATATTAGATGCATGATATACCTATTATGATGTACCCTACCATATACCATACCAATACGCATGAACATATAAATACAAACATACACACATATACATGACTGACTTATAGACATAGTCGAAATACTATATAAAATGAAATATTTTACTCACTTATTCAGGTTATAAAATATTTAGAGTGACACCTTTGAGTTATTCTTTATTTCAAAGGTACTAATCTTTAACCTGATCTGTGCCGTGCGGTATTAATATGGCCGTGCATGGAGGGCCGTGATGTTCTTTCAAAAAATAAAACCTAATAAATATGTACTTTTTGGACATATAATAATAGTACACCACAAACACTTACCATATAAATACACGATGGGTCATTTCCGCCACCATTTATCTAAAAACGTTTCAAAAACGGAAATTACTGCCAAGGAATTATAGCCCTGAACAAATTTGAACACAACAAAAAAGCTTTTTTAAAAATCGTTGTATTATGGATTACAAAACAATATCTTTATGTTTAAGTATCACACTATGATTCCAAAAAATGTCACTATATTAATGATATTTTAAAAATATTAAAAACGTTTCTTGTGGCCTTTAAACCGCGTCTCAAGTACTACGTGTAAACACGCACATTTTGTATGGCCGGCCCTACGAGCACGAAATTGTTTGGCGTGTTAACACGTCGCTGGCAGAGAACCGGTTAAAAAATAATTTATTTTATTTTCAATTGACTTACTTAATAGTTCGCGATAAATCATCCTCTTGTATGGCCAGTAACAAATCTGTATTAAAGACGTGGTAAAATTTTTCAACACCCGCCACTTTGATACTGGCCCAGACTTTCTCTCGAAAATATTCTCGTACACTTTTATTATGAATGAGCATTTTGCTTCTGTATCCTGAATTTTCGATTGGGGTTTTCACAGACTCCTCTGTGAGTTTGAACGTTGTATGGTCATCTGTTTGCTCATTGCCAGACTCTACGTCACCAATATGCTTCGAAAAGATGCTTTTATCCATTGTTTTAATGTCTTTTCATAATATTCCTTTCTTCAATTTTTAGATTTGTATGGCTTAAATGTGATATCAATACATATTATATAAATAATGTTTATATATGTAACAAATATTCACATACCATTGAACTGCTGTATGTATGAAAAATAAACACTAGTAAAAAAATGATTCAAAATCTCTCGGTTCACAGTTGAACTAAAAAAAAATATTTGCTGAAAGTTTGTAAAATTAATTTTCTAAGGCAAGCTATTACTATATCTTGATTGTATTGCAAACCGTTCGGAACTCCGATGTTAACTGACAAATTTTAAATGAAATAGCCCAACGAATATTTAACACTAAACAATATTATCCTACCACATGTCAACTAAAAAATTCACACAATATATTAGATATAAATAGTCAAACAAACAAAACGAATATTGTTTACCCAACTTATGGTTTCAGATTATTTTGTTGAAACGAAAAATAATGTTAACATCAGTGTTCTTCAACCTTTTTACATTCGCAGACCGGTAAGAATTAGAAAAATATCTCGCGAACATCACTCAATAAGTTCTTATTGTTCGCCACTATTGACAAATCCATATATTTTTTAAAAAGTACCAACCTTTAAATAATACGTGTCAAAATTCCACAACAATCGACGTTTATTTCACAAGTTACAGTGGTTTTAGTGACTTTTTTAATTTTTAAAACAATTGAAAAAATTGAATTTCGTCTGTCGATAAAGCATTGCTTTTTAATCCGTAACATGCCATCCTAAAAAATCACGACCCCTGCCATGGTGGCATCTCAGTTTCATTGTTTATTGACAGTATTTAAACCTAAGTTAGAAGCTAAAAAATAATTTTAAAAATTTATATATGCTAGAATACCTAAAATGATAAATACTTATTGACAATATTAAGAGAAATATTGAATGATTTAATTAAATTTACAATTGCATCATGGGTATGGAGGTGTTAATGAAAAAAAATACCGTTCAAGCAAAGAATGCCTTGACAAATGTTATTCGGACTCTGTTTCATTGAGAGAAATGGTAGAGAAGTAGTTTTTTGATTTCTAATGCTCATTTCATGATTTCTGAACAGAACGTTGTGGTCACCCAAATTCGGCAGTTGTTCCAGAAAACATAAAAAAACTCCCCAACATAGTTTTGACCGATCGTAAATTGAAGTTGCGTGATTGACACCTTAAAGATATCACAAGGCAGTTCATTCACCATTTTGCATCAACATCAAGTCGAATTTTTTTCTAAACATAAAAGTCTTCCCGGACTGGTGCCGGTCCGCGGACCATTATGGAACGTATCCCCATTTTTTCTATGGAAGTTAAGTTTTTTTTATGCGATTTTGGGTATATTTTAAATTGCTGTTTCAAAGTTATGCGGATTTTAAAATTCATGGAACGCACCCCACTTTTTGTATGGAAATCAAGTCTTTTTTTATGCGATATTTTGTGGAACGCATCTACCGCATAAAAAGAGGATTGACTGTATACTAAGTTAAAATTAAATTATTGAAAAAAAATCGGAGTCATCTTTTTTTTACACGACTCCACAACCCTGAAAAAAATCCCTCAAAAACATAATATTTTCACTGTGTAATTTTCCACTTTTCGGGTGTTCACTGTCAATACTTGGTGGAAAGGCAATGTAAAAAGAAAAACAAAATATTCTTTTGCACTTATTTCCACTTTTATTTATCAGGATCAGGACCGGTTTCTCTCATGGAGAGCATTGTCAACTGATAAATATAAGTAAACAGTGATATTTATACAAAAACAAATTTAAATGAAACGGTGTAATAAACATTGGCATTAAAAAGAATTTACAAATTACAGTAGAAATTATCAATAAGTGAAGTAAAATACCACAAATTAAAAGTGGTTTAAAGTTATAGAATCTATAAAATTAGAGGTAAGTAAAAATGAATATTGTTAACACATTGCTTACGGCTATATTTTAAAAAAAAAACTGACTTGCGGCGGGTGATAAATAATCGAGACAAAGGGAGTTTAGAGAAGAGCTCCGCACTAAGCAATCGACCTCAATTACGTCAGTAAACTTCAAACTGTGAGGTGCGTATCAACAAAACGAACTTTTTTTTAAATAAATAAAATAATATATAATGGAAAAAATATATTTAGACGATGTGATTTAACTATTTTCATAATATACAGTAAAACTTTTTATTATAAACATCTTAGACTTGGTGACCCATAACCATTTTTTTTGATACAATTAATATTTGGAGAATATATTTTTGAACATTTTAAAAAATCCTAGCAGGTGTCCCATTCTGAGCATGGTGCACTCTGAGATCGGGCTTCAAGCCACAACATCTACGAGATTAGTTTAAGAAAGTGAAGTGATTAGTAGAACCATCTGAACAATGGCAGCCTATTCTTAACACTCAAGACCCCGGCCCCGCACTAACGCGGAAATGGTCGTTATCCGTTAAATCCCGGCCCCACGCTAGCGCGGGTTTACACACGTGGGCTAGTAATCAGTATCCGTTAAGGCAAAACTAATTTATTTCGAGTTTTTGTTTTTTTTATGCTACTCAAGAGGGTTTGTTGCGTATGTGTATTTTTTTGTGTCGATTTACTTTATTATTTATGATTGAAAATGACTTTTGAAATAAGATATGTTTTACTTAAGAATACTTAAAATTAAAATATTTTACGAGTTGACTTTTACTTTTATTAGACTTAAAAAACATACTGCTGTTCGTTTTATATTTTGTAATATTATTTAAATAAATTTTAGTACATTTGTGTTGGTCGAAGACAACACATTCTCGTTTCTGTGATCGCGATATATTTTCTGCTCTTGTTTTATTGCATTCAGAGTTTAAAATTTTTAAAAAATGTTTGTGTTGTATAAGTAATGTGATTAAAGAGGTAATTTAAAAAAATATTTCAATTTTTGCATTTTTTTCTTTAAAAATATTTTTTGTCTATGAAAAATCGAAAAGAAAGTGTCGTTTTTTACTTATTTTTGCTATGCTAATCATTTTTTTTGTGTTCGCCAAGTTAAACTCATCGGCAAAAATAAATTTTAAACGTTTTTTATTGTAACTTGCTAAATATTGGTTTGGCTTGCAAGACGATGGGTGAATGCGTCATACATGCCATACATGAAAATTTAATTGATTTATTGCGTAATTTATAAGTAAAAGTGACAGTGTTGTTAATATATAGTTTTAATCTTATGTATTTTGAAAAATGATTTCGTTAAAAAAGCACATAATACGTCAATGCAAACAAATGTTACACAGTTTGAGATTTTCTGGATGCCGTAAAAATCAAACTATTAAGTGTCATAATTTATTGGTTCGCATGGTTATGGGCATTTACTTTAATTACGCGTGTCAAATTTTTATTATTTTCGGTTCTTTTCAATGATGTCATCGTCAGTTAAATAATGCATTTTTATCGCGTCACATACTCGTTCACAAGACCATTCATAGTCCCAAAAACTAATCACAAAGACCGTAAAAACAAATCGCAAACTTGCTTGCAAAAATCTAAATAGTAAATAAATTCAAATACACATTACAATATGACACAAATACGGTTTAAAAATCTCTATTGTCTCAAAAACAAATGGCAAAAGTTCACAAATTATTTAGTATAATAGAGTAAAATAAACTTCATATACGATTACACAATAAAGCTCGTTAGTATATGTAACACGGTTTAACAAGCAAAACTTTTTAACGGTTTAACTGCAAAAAAATAGCTTGACGCGGAGAATATTGTTAGGTACTGCGCTACCTAAGAATGACGATTCTAGCATCGTTTTCATTTACATATTTAATCGTGTTATTGAACCAACAAAGACTCGATAATCGAAGTTTTGCCTTTGGCGACATTTTCCAATCACACATTAAAGTAAATATGTCAAGAAATAAGGTGTTTGACATGCGTTTTTATATATGGAAATCAAACGCATAAATTTGTGCACACCGTCACAACAGAACATTTCTGAAACGCACAAATTTGTGCACACCGTCGCCAATGTGTTAATATAAAATTTAAATTAACTTTCGTTAATTCGAACATCAGTTGACAATGCTCGCAATGAGCGAAACCGGTCCTGACCTATTAAATAAAGTGGAATGATGTACAAAGGAATATTGTGTTTTTATTAAAATTCGAACATAATTACAATCTCAGAAATTTTAAGGTAGTTGATAACCGGTATTGATTTAATGAGAGAGAGAATAAGTACAAATGTTTTTTTTTTATTTGTAATATAATGCCTTTCAACCAAGTATTGACGGTAAACACCTTTAGAGTGATATTTTAAAATCGTGTAAAAAAAGATTTGAGAGTATTCTACGCTATAAGAGCCTTACATGGTTGAAAGAAAATGTTAAGATTTTTATCATTAAAAATAACGAACAGGTGTCAGGCTGTTGGATTTAATCTATTGTTATCTTGTTTGTCCGGTTAGTTTCCTATTAAAATTGATTTGAAGCTCAAAATAACTGCAAACGACGTAATGACTCGTGTTATTGCGGCAATAATAGGAACTGAAAGATCAAGGCTTTCGGTGAAAGGCTTTAAGGCCTTGGTGCTGTCTGTTCAATAATGCTTCACATGCCAAAAATAGTATCGCACTGGAGAACTCTGGCAAAACTTGCAAAATAATAGATTGGTGCATGTATAATAAAGGAAACATTAGTAAGTAATAGAGTTAAAATAGCAACGTATTTAGTCCTACAGTTTTTATAATATTAGTTGATAGTTTTTCGGCTTTCGCCATCGACAGAACTATGTTTAAACATACATTTTGCTCGGCTATACATACTGGCTCCGAAAAGATACACGATACATCTTGCTACTCACTCTAACAACCTAATTCATAATTCAATATTATAGTATTACATTTATTGAATATGACTTTAGTGTTTCGAAGAACAATAAGCAAAATTAGGATAAATTAAACTGATATTAATTCCTTTGATGGATTCGGCGGTAACTTTGTGGAAGTTCATTTTGATATAAAATTAAAAATAATTTAGATTATTCTATGTATTGTGTTACTAACTGTGACACGTGTTTTGTATCTTTCAAAGGCATCCTCAGACAATCTTACTTTCACAATGCTTGTTTAAGTACGAATGATTTTAATTTTAATATTTTGACATATTATAAAAATAAAAATAGGAAGCAAGGAGGGGAGGATAGAAAACAAACAAACAATAATGATACTTAAAATGACATTTACATTACAAAATGATTAACTAATGAGTTGCATTAATTAGGAAGGGTTAATCCAGTATAAAAATACATATATTTTAAGAATTAGAATCAATTTTTAGTTTATTCGTAAACCTTGCGACACAACAAGTGGAATAACAAAATTATCAAATTCAATTTTATATAAAAAATGAACTTACACAAAATTGCCGCCGAATCTATCAAAGAATAGCATAAATTTAAATTCAGCACCTATTTATTATATAATATATAAATTAATATTTGTATAACTAAAATACTATTTTTTCACCTTATTAAAATAGAGTTCTACCTAGTAAATGCTAATTCGATAAATAACACACAATAAGAATAGTTTATTATGATACAATATTAATATATGGGGTATGCTTTTCGCTGTATTTTTTTTCTCAATATTAAATTAGGTTTTACTTTTTCTTTCCTCTTATTTATCATATATTATATTATAATATCATTCTAGCATCAAGGCTTTTTGTGAATTAATTGTGAAATAAATATTTGCTTGACTTATCATGTTTATAATAAATTATGCAAAATTATTTGCGATTACTCATGTTATAATAATTCATAAACAAAATTTCGGACCACTTCCAATGCGTCGGTCATCCACTGCTGTTTCATCAACATAATATTCCCATTTCTTTTCGAAACTTGTACCCATAAAACGAAAATGGTTGTTATCTGGACCCCCGTAGCTGCTATGGCCGCTGAAATAAAAGTGGCGATAAGTTTCCTTCGTTTATTTATTACTCACCCTACATTTTTGCAGGAAACAACAAAAGAGGGCTGGATTTTGGATTCCAGAATAACGATAATGCATCGAACGCATTTGCGATAAAGTGACTGATTTTGTACCCCTAAATAAATGCAATACAAAAAAGTAGTGTAATAATATGGAATGTTCTTAATATGATTGATTAAATTGGTATTTCCTTGGTTGAACTCCATTGTAATAAACAATTATTTTAACATGTATCTATAGTTGATAGCTATTTCGAATTTTGCGGTATGCCTTCATCAGAACTTTGTTTAAACTTACATTTACTCAGGTATATATAATTTAAGATTTCGACTAAAGGCGCTTGGTGTAATTTCAATATTAAATTTGAATCGTTCAAATTATGTACATTCACACGCGATAAAGTGACTGATTTTGTATCCACAAATGAACGCAATACAAGTAGTTATCTCAGACAATAATATGGAAAGTTCATTCAATCAATCATATTAAGATATGAGTGATTGAATTGACATTTCTTTGGTTGAACTCCATTGCAATGAACAATTATTTTAACATATATCTATATTAATAAAAACACAATAATCCTTTGTACTTCATTCCACTTTATTATGTATAATAATGTATAGTAATAAAATGGAATGAAGTACAAAGGATTATTGTGTTTTTATTAATATAATGCCTTTCCACCAAGTATTGACAGTGAACACCCTAAAAGTGATATATCTATATATAATTGATAGCTATTTCGAAGTATGCCTTCATCAGAACTACGTTAAACTTACATTTACTCAACTATATATAATTTAAGATTTCGACTGAAGGTGCTTGGTGGTATTTCAATATTAAATTTGAATCGTCCAAATTATGTACATTCACACAAGTTTTGTCACTAACGACCCGCGTTTTGCCTTTCGGCATCTTCAGGCGTTCAAGTGCACGGATGAACTTGAACTAATAAATTAAGCAGTGCTATTTATACAAGTTAAATTGAAATAAAAAGGTGTCAGCAACTTACTAACAATGAAAAGGATTTACAAATTACATTATAATTACACAATTAAAATGCTTAACACCTATAACATACAATTAAAAAATCATCAATAAATAAATATAAGTGGCGAATGATATCAATTGACACAATTAAAATTTGGGAAATTTTTCAACAAAATGAAACTCTCGAAATGAAGGAATGTATCGTGTTAATATAAGAAATAAATGTATCGCTAAGCTTAAAGCCATTGCTGGCGAAAAGGAATAACCCATGCGAATGCCTACAGATTTGAATGGTAAGTAATTTTAAGAATTATATTTATTTTTCTTTTGTTGCACAAAATTTTATATCGGAAAAACCGAAAGAACATTAAATACTGGTTTGTCGGAGCACATGGCTGCTTTTTTACTGAAAAAAGACATATATACTTTTGCTAATTATTTAATCTGTGATTTTAAAAAGAAAGGGAGTATAAACCGTTTCTATTTCCTCGGTCGTACAACACCTTCGCTCACGTTTTCGACGTGTCAAAACAAAAATTTGAGGAGTGTTGTTGAATCGAACGAAACACTTGTAATAATGATCTGAATAGCTAAAAACCTTATTTGCTGTGGACGCTTACTCGATCAATACTTTTACTTGTCCGCGTACTCGATTGGTGTAAACGTGGCTTAATGTTTTAAATGATACATTCGCGTATTCAAATCTTTTGCCGAGTTACCGAGCGAATGAATGACAACTAGAACACCGGCACGAAAAATATATAAGGGCTAACTAATAATACGTCAATCTAAAAATAACGTTCGTTGAAGATATGTTCTGAAAGCTGTGCAGTGTATTGAAGCAAAGTGTTCCGAAAGCAAAGTACGATACATAATATTGGTAGATGGTCGTATATTCAGAAAAAGCTATCATCTTAGGAGCTTTTCAAACGACGCCGATGCCGCCGACGCGACGCTCTTGTTGGTATAACCAGGAAATGGACGGCAATGGAGATGATATAGCTGTTATAGTGACGGAAAACATTGGGACATCGACAGTAACAGCGGCCAATTATTGTAATATGCATTTTTATATACGCAAGTTAAATTATCAATGAATTTGTTTCGTAATGGTAAAGCACGATTTTGAATTCCGGACTGAAATCTTTCTTACATACATTTATTATTTTTCAATTGACTTACAATGTTCCTTTTAAGACGAGAGGTTAGCTGCGCGGAAAATTTTAAGGCTACGCGGGCCAATCCAACAAATGCGCGGCGTAATTTGTCATATTGATTTGTAAAACAAAAAGTATTATCATTTGATAATTTATAAATATAAAAGTGTATTTTAAAAACTAATTCTATTTTATACATACCACAAAATCAAGCACATATTAAGAAAATAAACACTAAAAAATAATATGTTGATAACTTTTTTAACATGCTTTAAAAATTATTTTTTATTTTATTAATATTTTTTTTAGTTTTTTCATGTCGTTCCTTACAACTTATCCTTATATTATATACTTCATTTACATCAATTTCTTGTTGTGATAATATATAAATGTTAACTCATAAATTTCAATTAAAAATTTAAAAAAAGACTAGAATATTTTTATATTTTTAGTACGCCCCAACCCGGAATAAACGCGCGCAGCTTATGTGAACATTGCTTACAGATAAGGTTGCCACCTGTCCCGGGATCCTTAGCCGGGATCGTCCCGGAATTGGAAGCGCTGTCCCGGATGGATGCTAAATTATCCCGCAAATTTTGAGCAAATTGAGGAATTCAAATTCCTCGGTTAGCAAAAAAAAGGTCTTTCGGTGATATTCTGGGAAAAGGTATACCAAATCGGGGATAACAAATTCTTCGGTAACGAGTTTTGAGCTATTTGTCCAGGAATTGTCCCAGAAAAAGTTGGCAACCCTACTTACAGACCATCACTTTAAATGTTATAATTGTCAATATTTAGTATAAAAGCATTATATTTTTTAAAAAATAAGATACTGTTTCGTACTTATTCCACATTTATTTAGTATAACCAAGTGCGGTTTCGCTCATTCCAAGCATTTTTACTGATAAGAATAAACATTTATGCAGTGTTATTTATACTTAACTTAAGTACAACACATAAGAGGGTAACAAAGAACTGATAATAGAAATATGAAAGAAATTTATAGATATGGAATAATGCCTTTTCACCAAGTATTAACAGTGAACACATTAAAAGTAACTGCTAGGATAATAGAGATTACGCTATCGTGGGATACCTTCTTTAGTTCTTATCGAGTCTTCATATTAATCAAACCAACATTATAAGGCAATGGGCTAATTAAGACTACTTTTAGGGTGTTGTTACTGTCAATACTTGGTGGAAAGGCATTTTATTATTAATAAAAACACAATATTCCTTTGTACTTCACTCCGCTTTATTTAATAGGTCAGGACCGGTTTCGAGCTCATTGCGAGCATCATCAGTTGACAATGCTTGCAATGAGCGAAACCGGTCCTGAACTATTAAATAAAGTGGAATGAAATACACAAAGGAATATTGTGTTTTTATTAATATAAGAGACTACCTTGAAGTTATGTATTTGATACTCACGCCAAGATGGTGACATAGTTTTAAGGGAACGGTAACGTAATCTTATTTAAATTAAGTCCCGAGCTTTAAGAAGGTTCAGCATATCTGATTTAATGACATGGCAGGGGCAAGCGACAACTGCCGTAGCGAAGGCTACGCTGCTAAATCGCCACAGGGGTGATAGGGAAACTCCAGGGTGATAAATCCTGCACCCCTATGTGATGCATCGCCTTCAGTAGGGGTGGGAAACTGCTTCGATGTTAACACAGGATACTACATATCGCCTTTCATTATAAATTGGATGCAATATAAATGGATGCGCCCCGACAATTCTTTGTTTTCCTGCCTTATCAAGATAAATAAATTTTCACAGCAATGAAAAAAGGGATTTGTACTTTTTTACGATTTTATCGAAAATATTTGTTATCTACATTAAATTGTTATTATTGAAATCAAGAATTCTTGTTCTTGATAATACGAATGTGTGTTAGAATGTCCTAGTCCTGATTTATCATTTAGGGAATTAAAATTTTCAATGTATTGCGCGGCTACTTTGCGGAAGTACTTTTTATAATTTTGATTCGATAACTGTGTTATTCCACAGGTTGTGTAAACAAATGTGACTCTTGTTTCGTCTCTTTAAGAAGCATCATCAGTCAAACCATTACAAAGTTACACGTGGAGTGGAGTAACAAAGTTATCAAATTTAATTTTATATTAACTCACGCGGCTCGGAGATTAGAAAAATACTTCTCTGCCGATGGGGGTCGTTTAGGGACCCCAGTGGTTTCCTCATTATTGGCCTTATTCTTATGAATTAAAAAAAAAAAAATAGTCTGCGGGCTTTAAAATATCTCTCTGCATCATTCCTCATACATTTTTTTTATAAAAATCCGTGTTTTTTTAATAAATAATCATATTTTAAGTTACGCGTAAAAAAGACGTCATTCTAGCACACATATGAAATTGCAACTGACCCGTTTAGCCGAGCTATCTTACGAACTATCGCTTATCTCGTTATCGCGATATCGTGTTATCGCTTATTTATATAAAGTACAAAAGGTACAAAAAACTATGATATACAAATACCTTAATTATAAACGTTGTATCACCCATATTAAAATAGATATTTAAAAAAATGTGGGTATTGGGGTCGCATTTCTTGAGCTTAGAACCGGAAAAGTTAAAAACAAACAACCACAAAAAATCTATCAAAGATATTACAATCTTTAAAGTGTATGTAGGCTTTAATTAAATCACATTGTAGCAGGTGTTTCTTGAATTATTATTACCGATGAAAACTGTCTAATCTGCCCCTGTATTGAGAACCTCTTAAGTTCTCCAAGTAGACCCTTGGGATATCCACCGCACCTTTCGTGAGCCGCTGGCCACGAGCTTTAAGGGGTGGTAAATTAAGAGATATTTTCATGGCTAGGGTCAATGGAGTCATTATAATGAAGACTCTCGAAGGGGTCAATTGACAGATATTGCCATTTCCGGCTATGCATGAAGAATATAACGATTTTAATCAAACCTTTTCCACCCTATTGCCAATCATGCTGATTATTAAACTTTCCATGGAAAGCAATCAAAGGGCACGTAATTTAGAATCGGAAAAGGCAGTCGACAAACTTAAGAACCTCTCAGACATCTAAATTCATCATTTTTACTTCCGCGTACTACCTATAAGTGTAAAATATATTTTTAAAGAAGTTATATAGTTTTGTCTTACAATATCGAGATGATTTTATGCAAACAGCATCATTCATTCGTGTAAGTCATTATTTTTATTTTTTGGTAGTTTATTATGGACTATAAAACTGAAAGTTATACTTGAATCGTTCAAATTATGTACATTCACACACATTTTGTCACTAACGACCCGGGTTTCGCCTTTCGGCATCTTCAGGCGTTCAAGTGCACGGATGAACTTGAACTGACGCTTAGTAAATGAGTGTTTCGTGTTTATATAAGAAATAAATGTATTATTGAGTTTAAAGCCATTGCTGGCGAAAACGATTAGCCTATGGGAATGCCCACAGATTTGAATGGTGAGTAGTTTTAAGAATGAAATTTATTTTTGTTTGTCGGAAAAAGTTTTATGATTATATTTATATAGGGTATAAAAGTGGAGAGCCAGGCATGTGTACCTGTTCATTTCAAATCGGAAGACTGTTCAATTGCGCCATATTCATATCGACTGTGGAAAGGAAAAAGGACGTAACCCACACATATCACTTTTTACAGGAGGCGCTAAAAACGTGTTTTGATGATTTTGTGACATATGCAAATTATGAATTATACACAACCTTGAAGTGCACGGAGACTTCTAAACTGATGTTTATTTGACATAATCTAGAATTAATTAAATAATTTGTCTAGGAAAAACCTTTATTTCAGTCTTTTTTCTTGGTTTTAATTTTTTACAAGGTCATCTTTTTCAAATTTAAAAGCTAAATTTAGATACTTATTCGCCATTTGCAGCTTGCATCCTTTTGATAGAATGTGTATCAAGTTTGATACATTGTGGTTATCGAAAAAAAACCTGTTTTGAAAAAACTTCGGGTTACGTCCTTTTTCCTTTCCACAGTCGATATGTTTATAATTATCAAATAAGCCGAGTGCTCAACTTCGGCATCATTTACCGTGTAACTGGTTCAAATCTCAGTACAGAGAGTTAAATTTCGCTAGCCAGTATTATGTAATTTCCGTTTCAGTATATTTTTTACGAAGCGTGCCGCCAACAAGCTTCCAAATATAATATAATACACCAATATATTATATTACTAATTAATTCTTGCTAATTTTTGTCTTCATTTCCATACTCCATGTGCACACATGTTCCTTTGATAACTATCATTTTCTATTCCCCTTTCATCTAGCTGCAATTTTGTATAATTTTTTTAATTACTTATTGTAGATACGTTTTTTTGCCGTGCTGTCCGCACATAATCAACGTAGCAATTAATCTGACCCGTAACGTCTGGCGAATTTTTCGCCGTGTCGAAAATCCCATCTAGGGTTTTCAATACCGGGCTAATATATCAATATCGGTATTTCATGTGAAATATTAGTTAATAGCTATTTCGGCTTTCGCTATCGTCAGCACTCACCATCGTCACATTGTTTTCTTCTTTCAAAGCACAATAGTTATGGTTAACAGATTGATCCCGTGCAGCCCTGTATCGGGACAAAAATTAAGGAGTATGTTGTTTTCTTGATCGCCATCGCGTTTTGAAGTAGTGAATGCGTACGCTTACCGCCTTAACCATTTGAATACCAAGCGGACACAGGTGTCTGGAACATATGCAAGCGAACACGGATGTCCAAGACATTTAAAAAATCAAATACTTGGTATTCTAATAGAATATAAGCAATTTTTTGATGAACATTTGTAGTGCTATTTATACTGAGTCAATAAAAGTTTTTAAAATATCGAATTCGAGTGTATATTAGGCAAAATTATTTTTCTCAAAAACACGCAGTATCTCAGGGACATATTAATGATTTATTTGTGCGGTATTCAAACGGCTAATATCCAAATTTTGCTATTGTTTTAAAAAACACAGCCGAACTACTGCGATCTCGGTTTCGGTGATACGATCGCTATTGCAATCCCTATTATCAAAGCAAGAGACCTGCACCGGAGTTTCGCCTGTACTATATTATTACGAGGATATGCCGTTATATTTTTACATATTCAAAGATACTCCGATGCACGATGAAAGATATTCAGCGCATGCGCGGCGGACTGCAAGACACATCGCATAACGGCATTTGACAAGAGAGAAAGAGAATAAAAAAAACAAATTGCAGAAAACAAAAGAATTTCGTGAGAGAATGCATAAATACTAAGAAGTGTCTTTTTTAAATGATAGTATCGCTTTCAACTGAGAGTACGGAAATGCAATTGTATTCCAGCGGACGTCAAACATTCTCACCTAACAGACCATTCAACAAAGGCGGAGTCGGGTAAAAAAAAAATGACTCCAACTGCAAAATTGTTTCCGTTTCTGAAAATTGTATTAATAAACGGTCGAAAATCAATGTCCGCCAAAACTCCAGCTTGTTCTGTTCGAATAAAGATCAGAATGACTTAGCACAGAGCTGGGGGAACCTTTTCATTTCTAAAGGCTAAATTCATTTATCTGATTCGTCATAAGGCCGCAGTAAAGGTTCACACATTTTGACAATTGTTTTCATCAAAGTTTGAAAAAGTTTATTAAAAAAAATATCCAGAATTATTTTATTATATTAGCCAGGCGGCCGCAGGTTCCCCACCACTGGCTCAGCATGTGTAAACAAGACATCTGAAAATACAATATGATGAGTAATTATGTATTTTACTACTTAGGGTGGTCACTGTCAATACTTGGTGGAAAGGCATTATATTAATAAAAACACAATCTTCCTTTGTACTGATATCCACTTTTATTTATAATTATCAGGACCGGTTTCGCTCATGGCGAGCATTTTCAACTGAAACATAAATAACACTGTTAAATTATATTAATAAAAACACAATATTCCTTTGTACTTCATTCCACTTTATTTAATAGGTCAGGACCGGTTCCGCTCATTTCGAGCATTTTCAACTGATGCTCGCTCAATGCTCGCAATGAGCGAAACCGGTCCTGATCTATTTAATGAAGTAGAAAGAAGTACAAAAGAATATTTATTGTGTTTTTATTAATATACTGTTTTTCCACCAAGTATTTACAGCGAACACCCTAAAACTGTTAAATTATATTTCTTAATAAAAACACAATAATCCTTTGTACTTCATTCCACTTTAATAAAGTGGAATGAAGTACAAAGGATTATTGTGTTTTTATTAATATAATGCCTTTCCACCAAGTATTGACTGTGAACACCCTAAAAGTGGTTATATTTCTTGTCAGTTCATGTATTTTACCATTGTGTATAAGAATAAAATTTAAAATCGATTTCTGTTTTGCGAAAAAGCCAAAACAAAAGTTTGTATGTGTTGTAGTAATCTATGCATTTAAGGGTTAATATAAGAAAAACGGCACCTGATCATATTAAATATAAGTGAAATAAGTACAAATCAGTATTTTATTTTTCAAATATAATGCCTTCCCACCAAGTATTGACAGTGAACACCTTAAAAGTGAAAATTATGTTAATTTATCGCAATAGATTGAATTTTAGAGATCAGGCCTACAGAAAAGCTATCGGGTTTTAGTAAAAGTATCGACCACTTTAATATGCCTACAGCATGGCAAATGGATAACATCGAATATATAATTTCCAGTCTGGTTCATTCATTAGTAGCAATCGCTTCATTAACTAAATCTCTTTGAAAATTAATAACTAGCCAACCATTGGATCACTGAAAATGTAGAAATATCTACCCGTCATTTCATCCATATTGTGTACACTAAAACTTTTATTTTACACTGTTTTATACGAAATAACATTCCGGTTCAATAAGAAGATCAAATACTATATTTTTATAAGAATTATTTGTTTTATGGCGCAGCTGTAAGCGTTGATGGCTTCCGTGCCGGACCTCACGAGTTGGAGTCCCAGTACGAACAGCACTCTTTCGACCGATTTATGTTCGAAGGCATGGGTGATTGTGATGTCTAAAAAATCCTTTCCGCCCTTTCAATCCTTCAATAACCGGGCTTAGTTCTCGTAGAAACTCTTCTATTGAAGTAAACTGCAATAGGAGTCCATCAGTCATTGCTGTGAGGCTGCACTGCCTAGTTCATTAATAATGAACACGATAAAAACAGTGTTTTGACGACTTTTGTTAAATGCCATATTTGTATACATATTAATTTGTTTTTTTAAACATGCCGACTCCTAACTTAGAGTGTAAGGCCACCACATGGTTCCTCTACGATTCTCAATCACCTGCTAGTATCTTTGCTTCTTCCTAGGTCATCCCAACGTACCGTAGTTCCGCTGAATCATCCTATAGAAGATCAACTGTCCCTTTCTTGGTGACAGAATCCAGAATCCTGTTGGTAGAATAGACTGACAAATTTCAGGCTTTCTTGGGGCATCCGCAGCGCATGTTCTATAATATCAACCTTTTAGCTGCCGTAGAAAAAGTACGTCATTACCTAGCACGCCGGCTATAATTTGCAACTATTAATTTAATTAGCAATTGACGAGATAATTCGTCTCTGGCGTGTTGAGCACGAAAATTTTTACGACATATCTCTTCTGTGACAACCATCGAGTTAAATATACATTGAAACAGAACAAAAGACGGTTTTTTTTGTAAATATAATTCTTGTGAATCGGAATAGCATGTCATTTGTTTACCATGTCATTTAAAGCCAACATCAGACACAATATCAATATCAAAGCTCAACAAATAATTTAATCCGCAGTGCATTCAAGGTAATAATTAAAACAACCTCGTTTGACACGAACACAAGGTAGGCGGCGTCGCCAGGGCCTGCAGTAGTCACCTGAAAGCTCGCGTCCCACGTTATTTACGATCACCCCGCCCACCCCAGAGAGCCGCGAGGTTCTCTGTTTCCGATTTTCCTGCGCGGGTGCTCAATTTTCCGTAATCGCATTGAAGTTACACCAACGCCTGCCGGATCGAGAGCGAGTAAATCTTTACATTTCAGCGAAAGAGTGTAAAGTTTGTCTCGTTTTTGGTTTCATTGTATTAATTCTGAATGGAAAATACTGTACGAAGTCATTCGATAAGATACCTCTGTGGACACGTTTCATGCAGGCCTAGAAAATATACCCCCTTCGTGCATATAATTTAAATTATATAATATAATGGCCGCCTGTGTGGTCGAGTGGTCAACATTGTTGGCTCCCGCTACGGAGGGCACGGGTTCGAATCCCAGTACGGGCAGTTTTATAAATTGAGTTTTTAATCGATTTATGAATTTCTGTTCAAAGGCATTCCCCCTTCCCACCCATCCTATCCTATGAACGGGGCGTATCGAGAGCGATTAGTTAACCACTAGTCCTGTCCTAGCCCTCTCCTATTCCTACTTTTTTTGAAAAAGAGAGGTTGAGCAACTGAGTAACAAGCAGTTCTCGTAGAAGCATTTCTGTTGAGATAAACTCCATTAGGACTATTAGGAGTCCATATGCTCCACATTGGGAGCGGACATGGTAAAAAAAAATAAGAAAAAGAAAAGAATTAAATGGTCAGAATAAAAATATTATACGGTCAGTATATTTTATAACCATTTTGTTTAGGTTAGGTTAACTTGGTTAGGTTTTTTTTGATTTCATTTAAATTATGACTTTTTCACTGACCGATATATTATGACTATTTAATATAAACTCTGACCGGAAAAATACGAGCCATAAGAAAATTCTGAATCGATAAAATGTTTGATTTGTTGAAATTGTGTATATAAATTTCTTGTATTTTTATGTAAATTTCACGCTAACCAAATTCTTCTTTGCGCGATCTCTCCGGAGTCCTTTGTATATTCACCGGAGTACTACTATTGGAAATATAAATAGTTTATAGCTGAAATAAGAAACAATATTGTTCAATAAACACAAGAATTATTGACGTGCGAAGAATTTGTGTATTAAAAAACCACCGAACCAAATTTCACAAATAGTTTCAATTAAAAATATTCTTAGTGGCCATCCACATTCGTCACAACTGCAGTATTTTTGATGAAAAATAAAACACTATTTTTTACTAATTCCACATTTTCATAAAATAAAACACTCTTTTGTACTGATTTCACATTTATTTAAAACTATCAGAACACGTATCGTTCATGACGATCATTTTCATCTGATCTATAATCATTATGAGCGAAATCGGTCGTGATCACATTAAATATACTTAGAATCAACGGTGGGCTGCCAATATTTTAACAAGGGGCTCGGTAAATCTTGTGGAACATATGGCTTCCTAATGAAGGTATCTCAACAAAAAAAATAATCTACGAGAACTGTTTGTTACTTCTTACAACTGTTCGCTCAACCTCTCTTTTCCAAAGAGAGTAGTAGGAATAGAATGATAAGGCTAAAATGATGTCCGGCACAGAACCCCACAACGCTGAATGAAAAAATGAAGGGGCTAGTCTTGTTTCATAATAAAATTTAACCATCTACAGAAATTGCAGTTAGGTGCTGAATTGATCTAAGACGAATGATTTTCTTATCTTAACAAGGGGCTCGCCGGCCGCGCTGAAATTTAACAAGGGGCTCGCACGAGCCCCCTCCAGCCCACCCCTGCTTAGAATTCGTTTTTATAATCCTGATCCCTCTCCGTTAAAAATCGCATTTTTCAGAGACAAAAAAATGAAGTACACAATAAAAACCGGTAGCAGTACTTAACACTGAAAAATTATGGTTTCCCTGTTTCCTTTACAGTGATATTCAATTTAACAACCACACCTCGTTGCGGTGGACAATATAAAATTTCAAAGAAAATTACTTCGCTGACTTTGTTGCTCTTATTCCGCAACAACTGTACGCGTTCTAAGTATTTTACTTGTGAAGATTTTTGTAAGTGTTAATATTGTAATAAATTTTAAAAAATCATTTAGTTTTTATATAAAGGAAAATATGTTTCTAAAGACGGCATATCTTAACTACGATAAAATAGTGTATTTGGCTTAAAAATACATGTTATTTAGTTAGTAAGTGAAGATCACAAAAAGTAACTTTACCATTATACCACACTAAGATAACATTGATACACTTTTACAAGTAGACAATTTCAATGTTTTTGTTTAAACAAAACCAAAAAAAAGGTCCGATTTTCATGATTATCTTCTATTTTATTTCTGGACAATTTTGACTATTGATATCCGAAATTCACTAAGTGTATATGTCGGCGTGAACGATTTTTTTCTAAAACGAACGTATTCTTTGGAAAAAAAGGTACTTTGATTTGAATTGTTCAAATTTTGTACATTCCCACATTTTTCTCACCAACGACCTGGGGCTTCACCTTTCGGTATCTTCTGGCGTTCGAGTGCAAGGATGAACTCGACGGCTTAAAGTTAAACAACGTTATCTACAAAAAAGCGTTTTTTCGTTTTTTTTTGTCGATAACATTATTAATTACTTTCAGCTACATGATAGTCAAACAACATTATATTAGTAAAAACACAATATTCCTTTGTACTTCATACCACTTTATTTAATATGTCAGGACCGGTTTCGCTCATTACGAGCATCGTCAACTGATGTTGACTCGTAATGAGCGAAACCGGTCCTGACATATTAAATAAAGTGGAATGAAGTACAAAGGAATATTGTGTTTTTACTAATATAATGCCTTTCCACCAAGTATTGACAGTGAACACCCTAAAAGTAAACAACATTATGTCATCCTTTTCTAGTTTATTCTTAAATCACTAGTGAATGTTAACGTTAAATACATAATGTTGTCTTTTTGTAATGTTTTTTTCAAATAATACTTAGCAATAAATATAGTAGCAATATAAGCACACAGTCCACAATAAATAATAAAATATAAACATTAGGTTTTAAATAAATATTTGCTTTGTAATGTTACAAAATAATAAAAAGCGTTTTTTTGCCCTCCTGAAAAGTTACACTTTTGTGGGGACCCGGTAAATTGCTCGAATTACCAATTATTCGAATTGCTTGGTTATTTAAACGATTTTTCACGAATTTCATTTTTATCTTGTGCGACACTTGTTTAGAGAGTGAAATATAAAAATAATTTTCGTGAGTATTTATTTTAACCGTGTTCGCTCCAAATGCGGAACATATGATCTTTTAATGGAGTTTATCTCAACAGAAGTGTTTCTACGAGAACTGCTTATTAATTAGTTTCTCAAACTGTTTCTATATATTTCCAGAACACATAGAAGACTAGGGTTAAGACAGAAAAAACGGAAACATATTGATTATCTTGTTATTCGAGCAATTTACCGGGAACCACTTTTGTGGATAGTGTTGTTTGACTTTAAGCCCTCGAATTTACTAGAACTGGTGGATGGTAAATAAGCGTATCGTTTATATTTAATAATAAATAATTGTGTCTCATCTATTGATGGCGATATGAATTAGTTTTATTAATGATTTGATTTTAATGACGATCAATTAGTTAGAGGAATAATCATTTAAGATTCTAAGCAATTAATCGTCCCAACTGCTAGCAACATTGCAGATTTTGCTTTCCACTGGCGATATTTAACTGAGAGGCATAATAGTCGTTCCTCCCACTCGATTTTTTCGCTCCTGTAATATAATATAAAATACGGGAATTTCTATATGTATTATCTTTATCGCCTAACCGACGACGAGAACTTCCTAAAGATTATGCAAAAATGTACTAAGCTTCTATGTAAATTTAACTAGATCCTATAAAGCCTCATAAATATCCCCTCGAGATACTTTCCTCTCAAAATTAAGTCTTTCCTCTTATCTTTAGGGATAACATCGTCAAAACTGCCTTTAACCTTAATCTACATATTTATATATTATCATAATTTAGAGCCTTATTTTATGAGATTAATATTGAATAAAATTATCCCGTTTATGTATGTAGATGGGGAAAAGGCGAGATGAGTTAAAAATATTAATGTATCAAAAAGAAAAAGAAAACCTTATTATATTTAAAAGGTTCGACAAATAGTTGGTTCAATGGTTCTACTAAACATTTTTGATAAATTTATTTCAAAGAAAGGAGAGGCTCCAACAACTGGGCAAATATATTTATGATTACCTAAACTCTTCCTTTCTTTTGTCACTGCTCTATCAGAAGTTGATAAGCAACAGATTGACAATTATAAGTAATTTGCAAATGAAAAATTTAAGTATTTATGATAAATCGTTTAGCATTGATATTTTATGTTACATAGATAATTATCATATCAAAATATAGATTCATTAACGCTGATCTGATGCAAATAAAAGTTTAAAATAAATAAACCGGACAATTGTCTGCTTTTAAACCGGCGTTAATAATAATCTCCTGTTAAATAAATGCTTTTTTGGTAAACTGGTATAATCAATGCACCAATTGAGTTATTTCAGACAAAGAATTGATTTCAAAGAATCTATATATTTGTATACTTAACTAGTTTCTGTCATTTCATTTTAACTTATATATTATCGACTTTTTAAAGGGAAAATGACGTAACCTACTCTTTTTTCGAAACAACTTTTTTTCGCTAATCATAGCGTATATCATAGCTTGATACACGTTTTATCAAAATAATGTAGTCTGAAAATGCCAAATTAATCTTTTAAGTTTGAAAAAACAAAAACCTGAAGGAAATTGTGATCAGGAAAAAAGACTTAAAACAACATCAATTAATATTAGGTAAAGTCGATTGAAACCCAATTTATTAGTATCCATGCACTTCAAGGTTGTGTATATTTTATAATTTGCATTAGTTGTAAAATCATCAAAAAGAGTAGTTGTGTCTCCTGTAAAATTTGTTATGTGTGGGTTACGTCCTTTATTCTTCCCTGGGTCAATATATTAGTATACCATCAAATCCTCTTTAGTCAACCTAGCATGCAGTAGCAGCTCTACGCACTAATGTGGTTTGAATAAACATCATTCAATATATTTTTAATAAATAGGACTCCGACTCCGAACAAAACCACCGACCCCACAACTCCCAACTCCGACTCCACTAGTTACAATTTTGAGACTTAAAACGTAAAAATTATGAAAAAAATATTTTACGAAAACTTTTCTCGCTTAAACACTTTAGTGTTCAGGCAGTAATTTTGCAATTTCAGACTTTAAAATTGAGGCCTATAAAACTGTAACAACCATGACAGCTGTCCCTTCCACCCACACCTCTGATTTGATATTGATCCTGTTATCCCCTCTGTCATATCATGGTTGGTTAGTAATATTGTAACAATTAATTAGTGCATACTTCTTAATACATATTAAGAAGTACAGAATAATGTTCAACTTAACTTCAACCATGACAGTACAGTAAACCCGCCTTTAGGTCTCTCCTCTACAGAGAAATTTCTATAACTTTGCGACAGTCTCCCGTATAACGCCCCCCCTATAGCGTAGCTTTTTTTACAAAACGCTAAATTTGCAAGGTCAAATTAGAAATTTCATAAAAATATGGCGCAGCGGTTAGCGTTGTGGGTGCCGTACTTCACGGGTTCGAGTCCCAGTACGAAGAACAATTTTCAATCGATAAATTGATTTCTGTTCGAAGGCATGGGTGTCTGTGATGTCTAAAAAATTCTCTTCTAACCTTTCCGATCCCTTTAACAACTGGGCTTGGCGAGAGCGATTAGCCAACCACTAGTCCTGTCCTAGCCTTATTTCTACTACTCTGAAAAAGGGAGGATGAGCGACTTAGTAACAAACAGTTCTCGTAGAAAAACGTCTGTTGAGATAAATCCATTAGTGGACGATATGCTCTACATTGGGATCGGACATAGATGAAAAAAAATATATACGTGCATTGAATAAAAAATATTTGTCAGTAGCTGTTTTTCTCTTGTTATCAAAGTTAGTAGAAGGCTATTTAATATATAAAATTGGGAAAAATGTTTGACTGCTGATTTTGTTCAATTTGCAAAGTAAAATTGAAAGAACATAACCTCAAATGTTGTATGTGTGCCTAATTTTCTATAACTTTGTATTCCTATAGCGTAGTCCCCAATCTCTACGCTATAATGAGGTCGGCTGTTCATAATATAATATTAATAACGTATTTTTTCTTTTCTGCAGGTAATTTGCAACCAACTTGTGTTTCGGTATTCTTCCAGACTTCTGAATCTATCTTCGGTATCGTAAGTAGACATTGCACATTTGATACCATCATCATGCTATTTCACTCCATTGCTGGAGTGAAATATTAATATTTTTTAATATTCTAATTGGACCTTGAAAATTTATCGTTTTGTAAAAAAACTACGCTATAGGAGGTGTTGCAATACAAGGGACTGCCGCATACGCTATATGAAATTTCTCTATAGGGGGGACGCTATAGGAGGGTTGACTGTATGGTATTATCAGTTGAAAACGCTTGTCATAAGTGAAACCTCTCCTGATACTTTTAAATAAATGTCGAATTAGCACAAAAGAGTGTTTTATTTTTTTAATGAAAATAAAGTATCATTTAAAATTAAATTTGAAAACTTTATCATTCCACTGTTGAATAACAAAGTTATCACATTTAATTCTATATTCAAACAATTACCGTCAAATCTATCGAAAATAAATCGTGGCTATTTTTGTATAGAACATATTTCTGAAGTATATTTTTAGGCATAATCTTACGCCCTACGGCAATCGTGACTGCATATCAAAGGATTCCGTCTCATATTACTAAACTTTTATACCGTAGTATTAAAGTACCTAAACGTGGAATGAACATTTTTCTTCACGGCTTTATTCTCAGTAATAAAAATCGATTACATGCTTTACCGCGCTAAACTTTCTTACTGTTTAACACCGGCTTGAAACATACCCTAGAGCAGGGGTCAGCAGACTTTCAACTGAAAATAACCAATATAAAATTAAATTTAATACCTTTGTTATTTCAATTTTTGTGCTACAATTCGTGACACGTGTTTCGCCTCTTTGAGAATCATCCTCAGACTATCGCAACGTTTACGAAGAAACTAAAAATTAATAAAAACCTTATATTATAAATTACAAATTAAACGTCGAGGCTTGTCTCTTTATAGTCGATGCAGGAAAGGGGTAAGATACAATTTTTGATAGTTCTAATGAAAAACTAATTTATTTCATTGTGTGTGACAAAACCCAATGAAAATAAAATTAATATTGTGATAATTTTGCCAAGAATAGTCAAGGCCTGTTTCCTTGACATCATGGCTCCGTTCGTTTGAAAGTCTGCCGACCCCTGCTCTTGTCTTATCCCCTTATCCCTACTTTCTAAGTAACAAACAGTTAACGTAGAAATACCGATCCCGGTATACCGTTGAGATAGGAACTACGCTATAGGAATTCTGCGATATAGGGCAATAGGAAACTGGCACCCATACAAAATTTGAATTTAGGTTCATTCAATTGTATTTTGTGAATTGAACGATATCAGCAAATTAAACATTTTTCCTATTTTTATATATACATATTTCTTAAAATAAGTCAAGAGACAGACAGGTCCTGACATTTTTTTTTCAATGTACGCGTATAAAATATGTATATTTATGGAAATATTAATTTGATCTTGAAAATTTAACGTTTTCTTAAAAAAAATACGCTATAGGAGGGATCGCTTTACGGGAGACTGACACTTACGTTATATGGGGGTTTCTGTATTAACATTAAAAACGGTAAAACTTATAAAATATTTTGAAACTATTTAATGTCACGCTAAAGACACATCACGCAAACATTGGAAGTATTAATTAGACTTTAAAAATTTTGCGTTTTGTAAAAATAAACTACGCTATAGGGGGACCGCTATACGAGGGACTGACACGTACGTTATATGAGGGTTTCTGTACTTAATTCGATGGTTGCCACAGACGAGATGTCTCGTAAAATTTCACGTGCTCAACACGCCAGAGACGAGTTATCTCATCAATAACTAATTAAATTAATATTTGCAAATTATATCCGGCGTGCTAGGTAATTACTATTAATTATCTACGGCAGCTAAAAGGTTAACATTAAAAACGGTAAAGCTTATAAAATATATCGAAACTATTTAATCACATAAATTATTCTCACGCCCAGTGGCACATCACGCAAACAGTGGAATAACAATTTTATTTTACAATCCGATGTTCTCCTACATTGTATACCTTCCTCAGCTCGATCTCTTGTCACAAATGTGGCTGTACATTTATTTCCCTTGAATGAGTAAATATATATTTCAAAGGTATTCACTTTCAACGTGGCGTGAAAGAATCCTCCCACCGTCCAGCTATCCTCGCCGAAGTGTGAAAAAATTCTCGAAAAATACCATCGCGTCGGTCGGTTAAATTTCAAAGGCTTTCGTGGCTTATGAAAGCGGCTTCGGTTTAATTAGGTTGTCGGTTTTCACGGGTGGTTGTAATAATTATACCGAAGTACTATAATTACTGAAAGTATTCAGCTAGCTCTTCACGTATTATATTGTGGCATGCGGCATGAACACAGAGGAACACAGTTTTTCCATTTGAATGTTTATTTTATCAAAACAAATTCATAATCATGTTTATTTGACTAAGATTGCGGATTGCATTGTTTTTCCTTAAAACCATATTCGCTTCCTATCCGAAGCATATCGACTGTGGAAAGGAAAAAGGACGTAACCCACACATATCAAATTTCACAGGAGGCGCAAAAAACGTGTTTTGATGATTTTGGGCTATATGCAAATTATGAATTATACACAACCTTGAAGTGCACGAAGACTTCTAAACTGGTGTTTAATTGACATAATCTAACATTTATTTCAGTCTTTTTTCTTGGTTTTAATTTTTTACAACGTCATATTTTTCAAACTTAAAAGCTAAATTTAGATACTAATTCGGTATTTGCTGCTTGCATCCTTTTGATATAAAGTGTATTAAGTTTGATACATTGTGATTATCGAAAAAAAATCTGTTTTGAAAAAACTGAGGGTTACGTCCTGTTTCCTTTCCACAGTCGATATGAATACCACACGGTTCTTTCAAAATTCTCTGTCTTCTGAGAGTCTTCTTTTTTCCCCATGTCATACCAGCTAGGGCCTCCAATCCCACGATCCCGACCAATTTTGCAATCCCGTAATCCCGGGATTCACTTTAACATCTGAAATTCGCAAAAAAAATGTTAAGTACGGATGATTTTAATTTGACTTTTCTGACATATTATAAAAATAAAAACGGGAAACAAGGAGGGGAGGATAGAAAACAAATATACAATAATGATACTACAAATGACATTTACGTTACAAAATGATTCACTAATGCGTTGCATCAATTAGGAAGGGTTAAACCATTGGAAATAAATTTAGCAGTGGCTAGCAACCTGTCCTATTTAAGATATTATTTAATAATAATTCTTTATTGTTCATACTTTTTTGATTTCTAAAATTTATTAATTTTTAAACCTTTTTTATTTACTCGATGTGTTATAGTTGAAAAATATTTTGGAAGCTTTCGATTTCTCACTTTTTTCCCGGTCATCAATCCCGAAATAAGAAATGTAGTCATGTTTTATATATTCGTAAACCTTTTGATAATCGATCCGATGATGTTTCTTAAAAAGGCGAAATACGCGTTACAATTTGTAACATATCATGTGGAGTAATATAGTTAATTTTATATTAAAAATTAACTAACGAAAACAGTTAAAAATTAGTACCGAGCAGTTCTCGTAGATTTGTTTATTAAGATAAGCTCAATTAGTTCAAGTATATGATTAAAAATAATTAAATTAATAATCGAATCAATTTTAAACACTGTTACTATTCCCTCGATCGCTACCAAACGTTAACGTTATTTCAGACCTTTAATGTCAGGCTATTTTCTAACAATATGATTAATGAGCAAGTATCCACTGTAATTTGTGTTACAGTGAAAAATGTCTGAGTATATTATTTCAATGCGTTTATTATCCTAACGCGTATTCTTATTTTCTCTTTACTCGTTACGCTTATTTTAAAAATAATAAACAAATATTCAAAAAACACAGCACATCTGTTTCTGCCAAGAAACGCATAAATCATCATTTTTCTCGTTTCAAATCCCCAAATGTCTTTTCGAAACACACATGTTTTATATTTTTACCCCAACGTTAAAACAAGACGAAACGAGTAAGTATAAATATTAAATTTGCCATGGAAATACACTCCAGAATGATACACAAGGGATGTTATTCACCCTACTCTGATCCTACCTAATAATTTAATGTGTCAATGCGTTGTTTATTTCTCTTCTTCCTTCGTTTTCTGGCACTACAGTCAACCTTGGCGGCATCAATTAACCACTTGAATACCAAGCGGACACAGGTGTCCGGAACATATGCAAGCGAACACGGATGTCCAAGACATTTAAAAAATCAAATACTTGGTATTCTTATAGAATATAAGCAATATTTTGATGAATATGTGTAGTTCTATTTATACTGAGTCAATATAGGTTTTTAAAATATCGGATTCGACTGTATATTAGGCTAAATTATTTTTATCAAAAACACGCAGTATCTCTGGGACATATTAATGATTTATTTACGCGGTATTCAAACGGTTAATATTCTCCATTCAACTCGGTCCTAAGTCTTCCTACGGCGTTCACTGACATCCAGCAATCAAGTCCTGTGACACCCCATCCACCCATCAAGGACGTGGTCCTCCAACACTCTGTCTTCCCTCAGGAGAATCTAATGTGAAACGTTTTGATATGTCTTTGGTCCAGCTTAGGAGTTGAGTTTCAACAAATCTGACGATATCTGGCTCATCTTAGTATTTATAACTTAATAACATAACTTTACTGATAATTTTTAATTTTTTGATAATTTAAAAATAACCCAAGTTCACTCGACTCTTTTTTACACGATTAAAAAAGAACAACTAATATATTTTTTCACGTTTTCCCTTCCCAAAAGAAGAAGCATATAACGCATTTTCTAAAAGAAATAAATTCAACAACACACGAGAGTAATAAAAAACAAAAGGCTTCATAATATTCCAACACATTAGACGTGTCATACATTTCTAGCGATAAAAGCGAATTGTTTATAGTCCCTCATAAAAATCTCCGTATTTAATCAAGTACCATTTTTACTTAATTAAAAAACATAATATGTAATTTATTTATTGGGTTTTCACTATTACATTTTTTACACGACTTTTTACTCTATAATATTGTTGTTTTTATTTTAAATAACGCGGTTTTTTTAAATACAGGGAACCATTCTTCATTTTTTCTATAAATACTATCCCTTTTTATACACTTTTTTTGTAGCACGTACCTACCGTCTAAAAAAAGAGTTGAGTGTATTCTTTCCCCTTAAGTTAACAATATATACGGGTAATATAGTAATTAATCCTCATCCATGGTGATGCCAGTACACGAGATGAACTAAACGTTGTTACAGTATTTTCATCCGTATAAACCTGACCCTGTGCGCTGGTACAACAATACAGCGTGGTTTATAATTACACATCATAACCAAACAAGTAATTTCACTGCATCTGTAATTAAAATAATTGTCAGTTAGACATTGAATATCCCACGCTGCATATGATGTATAATACCTGCATGTCTATGGGTTCGGCTTATTGTTTCAATTTTAAGGCGAGATTAAAAAACGACGATTAAAAGTAAAAATAATGTTTCTGGGTGGATGAAGCAACAGTGCATCTTTCTGTGAAAACATGTTGAAATCCAACCAATTAATAGTTTTAGTTATTAAATTATATTGAATGAGAAATATAATATACATCGATTCTAGTCAGACAAAAAGATGTTTTGCAGGAGGTACAAAAAACATTTCGGTTTTGAGCCATATTCAAAATATTAAATATACACAACCTTGAAGTGCACGAAAATTAACTCTCGAAAATTAAGGCTCGAAGACTAGAAAAATACTTCTCATCCGATGGGGTTCGTTTAGGGACCCCAGTGGTTTCCTCATTATTGGCCTTATTCTTATGAATTTCAACAAAAAAAAATAGCCTAAAGGCCTTAAAATATCTCTCTGCGTCATTCCTCATACATTTTTTTTAAATATATAAATCCGTGGTTTTTTAATAAATAATCATATTTTAAGTTGTGCGTAAAAAAGACGTCATCCCAGCACACATATGAAATTGCAACTGACGAGTTTAGCCCAGCTATCCTACGAACGATCGCTTATCGTGTTATCGCGTATTTATATAAACTGCAAAAGGTCCAAAAAACTATGATATAAGAAAACCTTAATTATAAACATTGTATCACCCATATTAAAATAGATATTTAAGAAAGTGTGGGTATTGGGGTCGCAATATTGAGCTTAGAACCGGAAAAGTTAATAAACTAGTGTTATATTCTGGGCTGAGGAGTCGGGAGTCTTTGTTTCGAGTGTTTTTTTTTCCGGAGGCAGAAAAATATTTAGTCTCTTCAACAATCACATCGATTGTTGAAATGTATTCGAATTATTCTATTGTCTAAAATGATCTGATAGAACAGATAACTAAGTTAAACGGAAATAATTGAAAAGGTCAATTCGAGTTGTTTTCTATTTACCCGACTCCTAAGTCCTGGTTTTATTTACTCAATCTAAGATTAATTTAATAAGTTTTTTGCACCCTTATTCTTTACAGGCCCATACTTTTTTCAGACGAAAAAGCTAAAACTAATTCGGCATTTGCAGTATAGATAATTTTGATAGAACGTGTATTGAGTTGTCTTAAGTAGGGCTTATCCAAACTTGACTTTTGAAAAAACCGGTTGTCGAATGTCAATATTGTTCGAAAACCGGTTTTATCCGGTTTTGGAAGTTTTACAAAAAATTGATAATTCAATTAAAATAGCGAGAAAAGGTTTTTTTTATGTTGTATATTTATATACATAAGAATGCACTACAAGAAATTATTTGTTTGGTGTTACTCTTACTAGAAAATATGATTTAAGAAAACACCAAGCGTCCACTGATCGATTTGTAACAAAATTTCCTGATATCGAAAATACCCTTTCGCTGGGTAATGATGTGGGTCATATGGTCTTTAAACCATCAAATAAAAGATCCAAATTTTCTGTCCTTTTGTTTCTGGACTCGCTTATGTAAATTCGGCTCAACCGGTTACGATGTTGAAAAACCGGTTTTCAAATGTCGCAAATTTTGCAAAAAAAACCGGTTTTTAAAACCGATAATCCCTAGTCTTAACGTTGTGATTATTGAAAAATAGCAATTAAAAAGAAAACTGAGAGTTACTTCCTTTTACCTGATAACAGAATTACATGAGATTTTCGAATTAAAACACACGCAAACTAATAAGTTAGGTCATGCCATTGGATGTCCGTTAGTTACATTATGTTTCGCTTGTACTCGTTTTAGCGAGCTAATAATTTAGTTTGTATGCACTTCTCCGGTGCAACGCTGCCGCATTGCACGTGTTTTATTACTGTTGCATACGTGTGTGTCACGTGACATCCCACCCTCTCAAGCGGCAACGTCGCCCCATTAAAATACGAACCTGGAACTTGAAGGTTCGCCGGTCCCTTCCTAGGGATATGAACACGTGTCCCTGTTCAGGGCTAAACAATTTACAATACCAGGAGTACGTTTATAATTTTACAGTTTCCAGAAAATTTTCTTTTCTTAAGACTCCAGTCGGACTGTTATTTGTTCTATATATCAAATGTTGAATGTGGCCGCTTTCGTGTACGTAGTCAAAAAAGTCCCCGAACGAAAACTTTTCAACATTGACGAATCATTTTTCTGGTGTTTTGGTTTCACCATCAATTCTTGCCAGTAAGGCACTATATTCAGTGGTGTATTGCTAACTGAAAAAGTCCTAGAGCGCTGATTAATTATAATATGTGAATGCTCCCTAACCGCAGTGATCCAAAATCCACACTAACAAATTTCAATCAAAACGTTCTTCCTATACATTATTACAATAATCATTTTATTATATATATTTTTTAACCATGTCCGCCCCCAATGTGGTTCATACGATAGGTTGGGTGGGAAGGGGGAATTCAAGACATCACATACATCCATACCTCCGAACAGAAATTCATAAATCGATCGAAAAATCAATTTATAAAACTGTCCGTACCGGGACTCGAACCCGGGACCTCCGTAACCGAAGCCAACGACGTTGACCACTCGACCACACAGGCAGGCCACTTGCCCGGCTAGCTCAGTCGGTAGAGATTGAGACTCATATTATATTTACGTAACAATAAACATTTATCGCAGAAGTTTCCAAATCGTCTAGAAAAGTGTGGAAGCGCCGACCCCAAGTGCACCTGCCCACTACATACACGACCACAAGTGCCACTGCCCATTACCAATAATTATTAGTAAACAAATATTTTTAAAATATTAAATGATAATATTATTTATTATGCAAATAAAAACACTATTTTTAAAAAAATCAAATATGTCAAATTATGCCACGCATTTGTTGTATTGGTCCGCGCAGCTAACCTCTCATCTTAGAGCAGTGTCTGCCAAACTTTTTTAATTCAAGGCATACTGGTGAATGTGACTTGTACCGCGGCACACCAAATAAAAATGCTTTAAAAAAAGAAATGTACCGTTAAAAGAGAAAACATGGAAAATGTGCGTTGACCACTATGTATGAACGTGACAAATATTTTTTTGAATGTGTAGATGTTGAATTTATTTAAAATTGAAGAAAATTTTAATGAATAGGCATTATTGAACATTAACGTTGTTAAGGCTTCTTCCACAGCGGCACACTTGAGACTTCTTGCGGCACACAGTTTGGCAGACACTGTCTTAGAGGCTCTGGTTGTAACGTATTTTTTTGTATAATTCAAAATTTAAATACATTTATCTTTCATTGTTAGGTCATTGGAACTCGACCGTAACTTTTGAAAATGATATTCTGTGAATGTAACGTTTTCCGATTCTCGGTTATTCCAAAACTTGAACGGTCAAATAACATGTGAATGCGACCGCCAATCCCAAAAAGCATTGTTTTATGTAAACAAACCGCGAAAGCCTGAAGTCTGACATTCCATTATTTACAGAAACTTGTTTTATTCAAATTACACACTAGCGTATTTTGTTATCCCTGCCAGATGTGAGTTAGGGTCCCACCCACAAAAACGAATAAAGGCCGCGACCTTGGCCCTGAGGCGTAGATAATTTTTTGAATAGACTCTGTTATGTTATTTTTAGGGTTTCTTGTACATTTTTACTTCTTACTTCTTACCGAAAGCTATCTATATGAAAGAAATATAATTGAATTGATTTCTACCTACCTATTACATTTATAATATCGTCGGTATTCTGCCAAACAAAGTTAAATCAAAAACCTTGTTTTGGAATAACGACTTTTCATAATATTAACTTTTCCGATTCTAAGCTCAAGAAATGCGACCCCAATACCCACATTTTCTTAAATATCTATTTTAATATGGATGATACAATGTTTATAATTAAGGTATTCTTATATCATAGTTTTTTGGACCTTTTGTAGTTTATATAAATACGATAAGATAAGAGATAAGCGCCCGCTTATCAGCGATCGTCCGTAAGATAATAGGCTGAACGCCGCTAAGCAAAGCGCGCCAGTAGCACATTGATATTTGCATTGAAACGACGTATATTTTACGCGCAACTTAAAATATTATTATTTATTAAAAAAACACGGATTTTTATAAAAAACTGTATGAGGAATGATGCAGAGAGATATTTTAAATCCCTTTGACTATTTTTTTTTTTGAAATTCATAAGAATGAGGCCAATAATGAGGAAAACACTGGGGTCCCTAAAAGACCCCCATCGGCCGAGAAGTATTTTTCTAGTCTCCGAGCCGCGAGAGTTAAGCGAACTGAAATGCAGAGAGACCAATGAATAAACAAGAATTTACGAAAATGTCGACAGCTGAAAAATAGTTAATCGTCTAATAGTCTGCCTGTCTTATTTTTTTTATCAAAAAATCAAATTATTTACAGTTCTTTTGCTAATATATTTGTATTGAAATTATGTGGATCTAAAGAGGTCAAGTTGCAAATATTTAAAAAAAAAAATCACGCTTATTTATATTTCAACTCGAATGTTTACGTGCCCATACGGTCACGCTCGTCCTAACTACTGTCCGTACACAATATTACACGTTAATAAAAGGCATGAACATGCCCATATAGTCATGCGGGGTGTCTATACGACAACTTTGCGTTTTTTTTTTTGTTAGGAATAAAAGTTTTCCGTGATTTCGATATGGTTTAAAAAATATTTTTTTTATCGGAAAAAAAACTCTTGTCTCTGGAGGGTTAAGCGAGTCCCTTGTTAACTCTCGCGGCTCGGAGACTAGAAAAATACTTCTCTGCCGATGGGGGTCGTTTAGGGACCCGTGGTTTCCTCATTATTGGCCTTATTCTTATGAATTTAAAAAAAAATAATCTAAGGGCTTTAAAATACCTCTCTGCATCTTTACTCATACATTTTTTTTTATAAAAATCCGTGGTTTTTTAATAAATAATCATATTTTAAGTTGCGCGTAAAAAAGACGTCATTTCAGTGCAAATATTAATTTGCTACTGACGCGTTCAGCGGCCTTCAGCCTAGTTATCTTACGAACGATCGCTGATAAGCGGGCGCTTATCTCTTATCTTATCGTATTTATATAAACTACAAAAGGTCCAAAAACTATGATATAAGAATAACTCAATTCTAAACATTGTATCACCCATATTAAAATAGATATTTAAGAAAATGTCGCATTTCTTGAGCTTAGAACCGGAAAAGTTAACAGCAGTATTGGCAGCCTACCGCTGTCCCAAGCTAAATGCACTTGAGCAACTAGAAATGAATACGCATAATCAAGCCAATGACAAATTTAATGACCAAACAAATATCAATCAATCACCCACATTAATTAAAACCCATACAGGGCGGTTATCTAACTAATAATAAGTAATCACTTAAATTTTAATTAATCTGGTTTGAATTATCCCATATTTGCCAAGTAAGTAAAGTTATTAAATATAATACTACAATTTGTAATATTAATTAGGATGTTAGACTGAATGACAAGATATATTGTATATCTCTTCTAAGTAGGGTTGTCAGATTTCTTGGAAGTCAAAGTCTTGGACATTTGTCCGATTTGCCGAACAGCGTGACTCGTTTTTTTTTATAGCTCTTCTAAGACTTTCGAATCCAAGATTTCACTAAATAATCAGCGTGACTCGTAAACCGAGACATTTTGGCGTCCCGAAAGGTTTGCTCGTGACACCGGGACACGAGACTCAAAACCGGTGACAGTCCCGATTAATTGGGACGTCTGACAGCCCCACTTCTAAGTCAGTATCTGTAGATGAGTTGATTCAAGTTAAAACATAGTTCTGATGAAAGCATAAACCGAAATAGCAATCAACTATTTATAGAACTAAAATACTTTGTTATTTTCTCTCTCCTTATTACAAATCGTCGGAAAAGCACTCAAACCCATACATTTTTTCTTGTATCAAACCGACCCTTGAAAATACCCGGTCATCAATTACTAGTCCACTACAAAAGTGTTAGTAGTTTGTCTCTTGCAACATTTGTTCTTGAATATTGCAAGAACTATTTACAAATAGTTTAAGCTTATAATTAATTGAAATAAAATCCGCAAAGCCTCCGCGGCGTATCGTATTAGATACGGAGTCTTAAAGGAAAGTAGGCCGCGCGAAAGCCTTACAGTTTCAGCCGTTTCATACATAATCCGAAGCCTTCCTTACGATGGTATTAATATTATAATCTTAATAACTTACCTGCAGCACTATCCTGTTAATGATATTACTATGATATCGACTGTGGAAAGAAAAAAGGACGTAACCCAAAGTTTTTTTTCGATAATCACAATGTATCCAACTTAATACACGTTCTACCAAAAGGATGTAAGCTGCAAATGCCAAATTAGTATCTAAATTAAGCTTTTAAGTTTGAAAAAGATGACCCTGTAAAAAAATTAAACCAAGAAAAAAGACTGAAATAAAGGTTTTTCTTAGACAATTTCTTTAATTAATATTAGATTATGTCATTGTCAATTAAACACCAGTTTAAAAGTCTCCGTGCACTTCAAGGTTGTGTATAATTCATAATTTGCAAATCAAAACACGTTTTTTGCGCCTCCTGTGAAATTTGATATGTGTGGGCTACGTCCGTTTTCCTTTCGAAAGTCGATATACTTCGGATAGGAAGCGAATATGGTTTACAATGTATCCAACTTAATACACGTTCTATCAAAAGGATGTAAGCTGCAAATGCCAAATTAGTATCTAAATTAAGCTTTTAAAATTTGTGTAATTTCCAAAAAATTTAAAAAAATCGAACCTTCTTATTTTTCTTTTTTTTTACACCTCGCTCAACTTTATCTAATTTTCTCAATCCCGAGTTTAGTACTGTCACAATCCCGGGATTTCGCGTTCCGGGTTCCCGAGATTGTAGGCCCTAATTCATTATATCGAACAGAAATAACGAAACCGAATACGTGCTGGGATTAGAACTTGCGATTTCCGCAACGTACATAACGACGTTGGCTACTCAAGTGCATGTTTTCTATGATTCCTTCTACTTTCCTTCTTCTTCCCTGGCACTACACTACTTTTCGATACCAAGCACTGAACTCCAGCACTTGTTCTTATTTATCCAGAAATTTTCTAATATAAAGTAATGATAACATGACCATATTATTCTTTAACTATTGTATCAAACGTCAGCGTTATTTTTGAAGTTGGTTCTCATGCGCAGCTTTCAAGTCTTTGTATCTTTGACTTTGTCTCATAGACAATAATAATTCCCGATTCTTTTATGAACCTTCAGACACAAACAGAGAAGACAGCTGTTATCGACTTGCAAGAATCACAGGTACTATTTTTCCACAGGTAACTGTGGTGACCAAACGTTCGTGTTTTTATCGAAGAATCTGTCAGCAATATTATTTGTAAACGCTCTCAGAATATTATTAACTTCAATAGCTTGCCAAGAATGCCAAGTATCACTATTTTCGTATACCATAGGTTCCCAATCTTTTTCGGGTGGCGACCCCTTTTTATAAAAAGCCATGTGACTAGCGACCCCCCCCCCCGAGGAATTTGAAATCCTCGATTTGCTATATTGTTCAAATCTCCGAAATCGAAAAAAGTTGGCGACCCCCCAGGAAACCCTTCCCGACCCCCAGGTTGGGAACCCGTGTCTTAGACAGTGTATTTATTTATTTTATTCGAAGCGTATTACCCATAGTCAGTGGTGTAGTGGTAAATAAATAGGTACCAGGTCGATCGTTGATTTCTTCCCTTTTTTGTCTTTTTTTTATATCTGATACTGATAAACTGGTTTTGAATTGACTTTATCTGATATATTTTTTTTTTTTTTTAAATATTTTTTTCAGTTTTTTTTCATGATCGTAATTTCCACATGCCCTTCTTTTTTAAACTTCAAAAACTAAATTTAGATACTAATTTGGCATTTTCAGCTTACATCCTTTTCATAGAATGTGTATTAAGTTGTATAGATTGTGATTATCGAAAAAAAGCTGTTTTGAAAAAACTGTGGGTTACGTACTTTTTCCTTTCCAAATTCGATATGAAAATAGCGGAAAATTATATTCATTTTTCGGATAGTATAAATGTACCAACGTAACTTGACTGACCGCGAGGGCGCCACCATCGCATCATTCACGTTGCCATATTCAACATGTCCTAGGGCGACAATTTTAGTTCCGAGTTCTGCCACAGTCAAGGTAAAATGGTAAATCTCTAGTAATAACACCTTGTCACCCTAAACTGCACCGGTGCATTCATCGCGCAAGAATAGAAAAGTGAATGCATCAATTTCTGTGGAGTTCTTTTTATTTCGTATTGTCTAAATTAAAAGGACCGAAGCTGAACCAAGATGCTGGTGTGTGGATTGTGATAAAAAGGTCTTAAAGTCGGCCGCTGTAAGGCCAATAACGACCTATATCCAAACAATGATTTATTATGGGATAAAAACACAAAAGTTGTTTCCCAGGTGGGGTATCCTTTTCTAGTTTGGATTGTCAACTAATGTTATTGGTCGTTGTTTATGTCAGTGGTAATAAGTTGTGTCTGGTTGTTTCGCTCGAAAGACAGTGTTAATAAAATTTAAGATTTCGACTGAAGGTGCTTGGTGAAATTCAAATATTAAATTTAAATCCTTCAAATTACGTACATTCACACAAGTTTTGTCATAAAATAAAAATAATAAAACATTTTTAGTACTTTTTCCACATAAAATGTATCGGATCAGGACCGGTTTCGCTCATTGCGAGCATTATCAACTGATAAGAAAAATATACAAACATTCCTGATTACGGTCCTGATGCAATAAATTTTATGTGGAAAAAGTACTAAAAATGTTTTATTATTTTTTTTATAATGCCATTCCACCAAGTATTGACAGTGAACACCTTACAAGCTTTGTCACTAACGACCCGGGTTTCGCCGTTCGACATCTTCAGATTAAGATGTTGCACCCAAATACGGACGCCTATAAACTTTTTTCCAGGAAATTTTAGAAGAGATAAACAGAGCACAATTGAAAAGCGCTCCGGTTTTGAATAAGCAGGTAAATCTGCCAAATTCACCACTTTTACCCTGTATCATCACCACAAATATCCTATATGTGAGTAAATACAATCATTAAATTTCTCCGAAAAACAAAAATAAATATAATTCTTAAAATTATCCACCATTCAAATCTGTAGGCATTCCCATGGGTTAATCCTTTTCGCCAGCAATGGCCTTAAACTTAGTGGTACATTTATTTCTTATAAAAATACAATACATTAATTTACTAAGCGTCAGTTCATCCGTGCACTTGAACGCCTGAAGATGCCGAAAGGCGAAACCCGGCTCGTTAGTGACAAAACTTGTGTGAATGTACATAATTTGAACGATTCCAATTTAACTGTTAATATTTTTATAATCTAAGATTTCTACTGAAGGCGCTTGGTGGAATTTCAATATTAAATTTGAATCGTTCAAACTATTGACATTCTCACAGATTTTGTCACTAACGAACCGGGTTTCGCCTTTCGGCATCTTCAGGCGTTCATAACGCTTGACGATGTAAATCTGTGAGAATGTACATAGTTTGAACGATTCAAAGTTAACATTTTTGTCCGAGGCCCCTACAAATCAATCGACACTTCCTACGTAAAGCGGCAACGTCGGGGTGTCATTTTTTACACAGTTGCCATCTAGTGATTTAGAATTGGTATTGATACTTTTTTTTCTTGATTTTGAGTACCTTGTTTTCCGCTTTAAACTCTTTAAATATATTCATTAGTTGTTTATTCCGACATTGTTCGTTTTAAATATGTTTTAAGGTCAATACATACATTAATTTAAATTTTAAGTCACAGGATGTCTACGGTGATATTCGACTTCCTGTCAAGAATTTTAGAATTCAATGTAATTCATTTATTCTTGAATAATGTTGCATTAAAGCAAATAGGTTTGTGATTTCCGTTTATGTAACATAGCGGTAAAAACAGCGTATAATAGTTACCAAGTCCAAAGATCAACTCCTAACAATATTAAATATTCATGATTGGGTCTCGTTCCCTCCAAGCTGCGCGCGCGCGCGGCCGCGCAACAGTTTGTAATCTTCCGCGCACTCATTCCGCATTGTCGCGCACTCCAAGACAACTATTCAATTAATATTTGATTAGCCCGCGCTGCCTTTGAAAATTCCGCGCAGCTAACCTCTTGTCTTATCAACTTCAATTGGTCTCGAGTATGGGTGTATGTTATTTCTTTTCTCCTCTGGTTGATCATTGGTGATTCGGTATCTAAATTATTGGTTTATGCTAGGGTTGGAGAAACTTTTCATTCCTAAAGGCAGTAATGGGATGGAGGGGGCTCAGAGGGGCTCGTTAAATTTTGGCGCGGCCGGCGAGCCCCTTGTTAAGATAAGAAAATCATTCGTCTTAGATCAAATCATCACATAACTGCAATTTCTGTACATGGATAAATTTGAAAATTAGTAGTCCCAGTCAGCGTTGTGGGCGGTCCGTGAGTCCCAGTACGAAACAATTCATTTTTTCATCGATTTATCAATTTTCTGTTCAAAGGCATGGGTGTTTGTCATGTCTTAAGATTGCCTCCCACTCTTCCGATCCTTCAATTCAACTGGGCGCTACTATTAGTTAATTACTTGTCCTGTCTTATGGTTATCATTTCATCCTTACTACTCTCTTTGGAAAAGAGAGGTAGAGCGACTAAGAAACAAGCAGTTCTCATAGAAAAATAACTTCCGTTGAGATACCTTCATTAGGAGGCCATATGCTCGATGTAGGGAGCGGACATGGATAACATTTACCGATCCCCTTGTTAAGATATTGGCAGCCCACCGCTGCCTAAAGGCCACATTAATTAATCTGATTCAACATAAGGCCGCAGTAAAGAAAACGTTAACATCCTGAATTTTATTTTGTAATTTATAACATAAGAATAAAAATCAATATTTAGTTTATTCGTAAACTTTGCGATTGACTGATGATGCTTCTCAATGAAGCGAAACACGAGCCACATTCGGTAGCACAACAAGTAGAATAACAAAGTTCTAAAATTTAATGTTATGTTAACCCATAACATGCCATCCTAAAAAATCACGTTCCCTGCCATGATGGCATCTCAGTTTCACTGTTTATTGACAGTATTTAAACCTAAGTTAGAAGCTGAAAAATAATTTTTAAATTTATATATGCTAGAATACCTAAAGTAATAAATACTTTTTGACAATATTAAGAGAAATATTGAATGATTTAATGGCTCAACTATTTACGATTGCATCTGGGCATGGAGGTGTTAAGAATAAGCTTATTTATTTGGTAATGTTGACTTATCTGGGCTGTATTTTTTTGGAACCAAATTAAATGGTCAGAATTTAAATCAATTTTTAGTCAGAATAAAAATATGAACGGTCAGAATATTTAATAACAATTTTGGTTAGTAGGTTAGGTTAGGTTTTTTTTTAAAATTTCATTTAAATTATGATTATTTATTCTAACCGATATATTCTGACCAGTGTCATTTGAATTCTGACTAGAAAAATACGAGCTTTTCTTTTTATCAGATAAGGTAAAATTAAGTATGATAATCGATTGGTCCAGCGATTTCATCTCTTCATTCAATGTTTTGAAAAAATGAGACAATTTTAGTATTTTTCTGTTATGCATTGTTTATATTTTTTTCATTTTTACCTTTGTGTATTTTATATCCCAGCTGCATTCGTTCATGGATGCAATAATCATACGAAAACTTCTCGACACAAAAAAAATGAGTGCAACCGACCGTTGAATAATGCAACATAAATATGCAGTATAACAGTGTGTTCAGAAAATAACTTTACATATGAATGTATTATAATTACTGCTATCTGTGAACTGTTGGTTACTTAAAATGAATATTTGAATTTATTTAAAATATATCGACTGCGTTGCAACTGTTGTACGTATATTTTATGACATCGGCTGAGATTGCATGATGCAACTTAAATTTGAAATTCAATTTGAATAGTTCAAAAACGCGAGCGTATTTTGGAATCGATAGAGCGGATACATCGATAAAAACCACGTCGTTTTGAAACAGTCTGTTATGGCCATAAATACCCCTTACTTAGACGAATGTCTTCTATTCAATTGTGATGTATTGAACGAAAGTTTTGGGTGACTGTGTTTAACATAATAGTTGTTATACCTGTGAACCATTAATAGAACTTTAAAGGTTAATATGTATGCAACTCCAGCGGCGTACGTACATAATATTATCACTTCAATTAACTTTAACGTCGAAAATCGTACACCGTAATGAACATTGTGTTCATAGAAATATCAGCAGAAAATCGTAACCGAAGTTTTTTTTTTAATTAATTTCAAAAAAAGAATTCTTTCAGTGCTGTCAGTAAATAGTAATATATGGCCAATTGATGGATTGACTGACTACGTTCAGTTCTCTAGATCAGCGTTTCTCAACCTTTTTGGGAGCGTGTCCCCTTTTGAGTGTCTTTATTTTTCTATGCCCCTCATACCATTGTTTTGTCTTCACATTAAAATTATAATTTCAAAAACCCACCTGTTTTTATAGCTCTTCCGAGATTTTCGAATCTAGAATGCCAGTAATTTATTTAATTTACGGATTTACAAAAAATAGCTGCGCGACGTCCGCCATTATGCTCTTCCTTTTATCGTTTTATCAATACCCGTGCCCCCCCTAAACTGTGTTGTGGCCCCCTTAGAACACGCTGTGGTCCCCTAGGGGGCCACATGGCCCACCGTTGAGAAACCCTGCTCTAGATCAGCGCTTCTTTACCGGGGTATACGTGGAACAAACGATCTCAACTCTAACATTATCAATTGATGAAAGATAAATCAATGTACGAAATTTAGTATGACAAATGACAGGGTACCTAATACGATTTGTACATACAAGAAATGTGACCAGAATTTATTTGTAATCATAGAAAGTAGACACAAACAAAAATTGGTACTACCGTGCTTGACGCCAGGCGTTGAAATGCGCAACGGTCGTCGATGCACCACTGTATCTATAGGGGGCGTGATTCTAACGATGGATCTAGGGGTGTATCGACGACCGATGTACATTTCACTGCCTGGCATTAAACACGGAAGTATCCAAAAATTAACTATTCGAATAAGTGCAAAAATAGTTTTGTCTCAATATAATATTGCCGCGAATTTAAGTCTACGCCACTGCATTGTAAAGAGGCTTGAAAGCGACACAAACTTTGCGTAGTATAATAATTGTGGGGGAGTAATTCAATACATCTTCTGCAGTTCTACTATTGTGCATGGATACAAATCATAGGGGTTCGGGTTTGAATCTTTTGAATGCATCAAGGATACTAGAAATGCCACAATGCTGTCGCCCGTGATAAATCACGATTAGGCTTAAATTTATTTTAATATTTTTTTGAAATGCAGGTAACGTTCTTAACGAACTTATGCGGTGATTTCATATCGTGTAAAGTGAAACATGTAATAAAGTAAAAATATCAACGTATTTAGTTCTACAGTTTTCGTACTGATATTTTTACCCTATTACAGTGGAGTTCTACCAAGTACATACCAATTCAATCAATAAAACGTATAACCTTTTAAATAAGGCCAATGCGCTGGATGCAGTATGATACAGTCAAATAAATTGGACCCCACAATATAGGGCAGGGTTTCCCAAACATTTTCTGGAATAGAACACTTCGTAAGTCCGGAAAATATAACGGAACAGTTAGCTGAATTTTTAATTTTTTTTTTAACTGTGTTGCAGCGTATTAAACCATTCCAATTTTTTTCGGAACACCTACTCTGGCTCCGTGGAACACCAGTGATCCGCGGAATATACATAGTTTGGGAAACCCTGATATAGGGTAAGAGTTTCTAGACCAGTTGTCAACGTCCTTGGTTTTGGATGCCAGAGTTTATGTGCCCGAATCCCAGTACGAATCTTCTATAAATTGATCGAAGTTAACAAATTTTTCTCGTAAAACAATTTCTGTTGAGATAATATAAATGTTAAATAAAAATATTTTTTTAATACAATGTCTTTCCACAAAGTATTGACAGTTAACACCTTTGAAGGGATATGTGAAATTTAAATAAATAAATCTTTAAATATCGTGATATAGAAGGATCAATGGTCCATAGTATATCTTTAATTTATCCCCAAGTGTGTTCATTAGAGCATTTCATCTGAATATGAAAACATATACAAAAACTCCATAGCTTGGATATTACATACACAGAAAAAAAAATCCAGAGTTTGCGAATCATTTGATAGATAATGATCACAATTTTGATAATAAAAAACATGTTTATGGTTAAAATTGATTAGCTTGCAGTTTTTGTAAAATAATAAAGTCATTAACAGAAAGGCGACATAAGTAAATAACATTTAAAATAAGATTGGTTGATCATCATTGTTGAAATTTATTTCCATTAGAATTTACCATTCATAATGAAAGTAATTAGTTTATAATTCGTACCATCAAAGTTTGTATCTTACCCCTTCCCTGCTTCCAGTAGAAAAGGACAAACCCCGAATTTTATTTTGTATTTTATTACATAAATTTGAATAAATTTTCAGTTTATTCGTAACGTTATGATGATCTGATAAAGCTTCTTAAAGAAGCGAAACACGTGTCACATTCTGTAGCACAAAAAATGAAATAACAAAGTTACCGCTAAATGATTGTGTTACTCGCTTGGTCAAACATTGTATAACTAAAAAAATGATTACGGTTATATTTCATTTTAAATTTTCTATGTGAACGTGTTTTAAAAGAAAAAATACCATATCACTGGCGAATTTTCGATGTAATATAGAATAGGAAGACCAACTTTTGAGAAGCCATGTATGAAGCCTCCGTCAATTCTTAAAGTTCATAAACACTGTCGTGTAATAAGTAGGAGGAAGTAGGATGTCGTGTAATAAGTTGAGCGAGGCTCAAAAAAACAATTCCAAATTTAGGTATTCCATAAATTCTTAGGTCTTTCAATTAGGAAATACTGGAAGAGTTTAAAAAAAAACTGGTACGCAAATTCTTAGAATATCTAATACGACATGAAATTGTTTGAAAAGTGCCAGGATTTAAAAATCGCCGAGCAAAAATTAATTCTAATAAAAATAATAAAAGATATTTAGTACTTTTTCCACATAAAATTTATTTGATCAGGACCGGTTTCGCTCATCGCGAGCATTATCAACTGATTTTTATTATAATGCCATTACACCAAGTATTGACAGTGAACACCTTAAAAGTGAAAAATGTATTCGTTGTTTAATTACGGTCCCTTGGAAAACGTAGAATCGGGTTTTCACTGTATGTATATTCAAAGAACTGACAGTCAACACCAAAGTGATAAATGTAAATTGTTTAGAATATTTTCTAAACATGAGACAAATTTAATAAACTGTCTCTCCCAATTGGTAACAGTTGGTCACCCTAATGTAAAAGCGTTCTTTTGTTATAAGCATTTTAGAGCTATGCGAAAGCGGGGGTGGCTCTAGAATTAATTCTGTATTTTTATGAAAAGAAAAATAACGTCTCTTTTTTTTTTTTGTTAAAAAATGTCAAAATAATTTGATTAATGGATTCTATATCGCCAATTGACGATGTCGATTTTTCTGAGTGTCATTAATTCATCGAACACTCGTTCCCTCCTACAGCGCTTCACTGGAAAGTGCTACTTGAGGGGGGTTTCAAGCACTCGACAACACCAAACGATATTTTTTTTATCAATACTTCAGTTTGAATGGCTTACCAAGTGTCTACGAAAATCTACGTATCTAGTATCGTATTTCGATAAGTATAACTAGCTGCCTCTTAAACATTGGCTTTTAACCTCTGGGTCGAGAACCAAAATTGTTTCGATTGCGAACTTAATGTGTCGCCAACTTAACAATATCAAGAGAAAATAATATCGACTGTGGAAAGGAAAAAGGACGTAACCCACACAATTTTTACAAGAGGCGCTAAAAACGTGTTTTGATGATTTTGTGACATATGCAAATTATGAATTATACACAATCTTGAAGTGCACGGAGACTTCTAAACTGGTGTTTAATTGACATAATCTAACATTAATTCAAGAATTTGTCTAGGAAAAACCTTTATTTCAGTCTTTTTTCTTGGTTTTAATTTTATACAAGGTCATATTTTTCAAATTTAAAAGCTAAATTTAGATACTAATTCGGCATTTGCAGCTTGTATCCTTTT